>JANAVB010007439.1:0-62736 GCA_029216955.1 Iris pallida | reverse complement strand
TTGTTAGTTGGTTTTCTCAAAGTCAATATGACGAGTGATCTGGATATGTTTTCCTAACACCTGATGAAGTTTTCATTTACTGCCTTGACAGAAAGGAGGAGCTATTAAATTTGGGAAGCTGAATGTTTCAAGATTGATCCAGTAAACAAGAAAGTTCATTGCGGTCCAATATTGGAACTAATTTGGATGGTAGCAATGAATTTCAGGTTGATTATGACTACTTAATAATAGCAATAGGAGCCAAGACAAATACATTTAACACCCCTGGAGTGGTAGAGCATTGTCATTTTCTGAAGGTAAAACCAATTCGTGATACATTTACGCTAGTTTAACAAAAATCCTAAGTTTGTTTCCTTCTCATATGCTAAAGGCAGTATGCGAGAGTTCTTACTCTGTTTTAATCTTGCACAAATTTCAAAAAGAGAACAAGAGACTTAGATACGATTCAGAAACATTAACATGAGATGGATGTTCAAAAATCTCATGCATTTACTCTTTGTCAACATTCTCACAACAATATGACCATTCGGCATTTTAAGATTTTAGTGTTCCTTATTCCATAGGATTCAACTGTAATTTGATAGTTCTTATATTTGCTACTTGATTTCTTTCCCTCAACACATGAAGTGCCTTACTAAGGTACATATCTGTAGGAAATAGACGATGCTCAGAAAAACCGTAGGAGTGTCATTGACTGCTTTGAAAAAGCTAGCCTACCAAACCTAGATGAAGAAGAGAGGAAGAAGAATCTCCATTTTGTTATTGTTGGTGGTGGTCCAACTGGTGTTGAGTTTGCTGCAGAATTGCATGATTTTGTCTCTGAAGATATAGCAAAGTTATATCCAACTGTTCTAGATCTTGTGAAGATATCCGTTATTCAGAGTGGAGAGCATATCTTGACCATGTAAGGAAGAAATTAACTTCTTGACTCATTTAAGCTTCTCAGTTGGTTAATAGCAGAACTAATTGATGATTTGTCCTGCACCGTTATGGTTTTTTTTTTATCCATAGAGTGGTCATTTGTTTGCGAACCTTCACATGGTATCACTTTGTCTATCATATTATTATTAGAACCACTTAGAAAAACATGTTAAAGATTCAAATAGAAGCTGCTGGCACAGAAGCAAATTTTATATGTTATGATGGCATCTCTCCTTCTCCAAAATGTGTTTATATATATATATATAATATATATATAATATATATATAATGTCAAGCATTCCTAGCCCAAGTGGTAGGAGTAGGAGGCATTCCCCCCAAAGGTCTTGGGTTCAAGCCATGGGGAAAGCATTTAATGCCCATTGGTGGTGGGATTTAAATGGCTCGGACATGGTGTGGGCCGTGTGTGGGCTGGAGCGGGTACCACTTCATATATATATATTATATATAATATTATATATATTATATATATATATATTATTAATAAGGGTAATTTTATTCCAAATCACAGTAAAGGTATTACAATACACTATTCTCACATCTCCCTCCCCAGTTAAGGGGCCATTACAGATACATCGAATTCTATATGTGTAGAACCTACTGGCGGAGTAGCCAGTCCCTCAAGATACGCTTGCGCTCCCTCCAAACATGCCAAACTGATGCAGAAAGTCTAACTCTAGCCATCTTGGCCCAACCAGGGTCCCTCAAAGATACGCCTGGCACTGCCACTCCACCCATCGATCGCATGCACTGCTCCTCCCGATGTGCCAAGTCCACGGACTCAAGAATAAGTGGCCATAGATTCCGCGTCACCCGTACAGAGGACCTACTTCGGGTCTGGAATCTGCATCCCAAACCTAATAAGTCTGTCCCACGTCACAACCTGCCTAGAAGGAGTCTGTATGAACAAAGCATGCATTTTGCGTGCAATCCCTTCGTCCAGATAAAGTCATACTCCCAATCCTGTCATGTGGAGTCCGAACCAGATATAGCAACTTTTAAAACTGAATATCCCTGACCCTCCAACCGAACCAGGATCAACCCAACTCCAGGAGTCCGCAGTCTGGCTAGTATCGATAGTAATCCGACGAATCGCCTCTCCAACTGAGCGGAAAGGATACTCCTCAGGCTCCAGCTCTCATCCCTGATGATCCGACTACATTTCACCTCCCTGCTCGCCTCTCTGTCCATCTGCGCACCCAAGATCTCCAGAAGGGAGCCATTTCCCATCCACGGGTCCAGCCAGAGTCATATTCGTCCCATCTTTATAATCCTGCATATAGCGGACTGTAGAACCGTCTGCATCTAAGGATAGCCTTAAATGAGACCGAAAAATTGTTATCAATCCTGCAAGTCCAGAAATTCATCCGCCGCATATCTGCTAGCCAGCCACTCCGTCCAAAGGGAACCTCCCTTGATGAACCGCCACGCCATCCACACCCCAGATGCCTCCCTAACCGCCCTAAGAGGTCGCAATCCCACTCCTCCTTCCTCCTGGGTCCGGCAGAGTTGTTCCCAAACGATCGCATGCATACCTCCTCTCCAGATGAAATTAGCACAAATGGACTCCACCTTCCTTATGGTAGCTACCGGAATCTGAATCGACTGCAACCAAAACATAGCGATGCCAGAGATAACAGACCTCACCACCTCAATACGGCCACCAAAGGACAGTCCAGCTGCTGCCAGCCTTCCACTCCTTTGGGCAAAATCCCCTTGCTGAGACAATCCTGGTCCCTGGCATAATTGACCGTCAACGGAACCCCCAGATACTTCACCGGTAACTCTCCTTTCTCCACTCCCAGAGCAAGGGCCCGTTCCTCCTTGAGAGTGCACTGAGAGCTGAAATAGACCCTGTTCTTCTCCCTTTTCAGCTGCAGACCGGACATCCTCCCAAACTCCTCCATAATATCTGAAAGCGCCCTCATCACCCTCATAGATGGATGCAGGAATACCAAGAGGTCGTCAGCATATATCAAGTGAGACACCACCGGCTTGACCTGCCTGAAAAGAGGAACAATCTTCCTACTATGCACAGTCAGGTCCATCATACAAGTGAAGTACTCCATCACCAGAGTGAACAGGTACGGAGAGAGGATCCCCTGCCGCAGTCCCCTGTTGCTCGAGAAGCATCCATATGGAGTACCCTGAATGAGGACCGAAAATGTGGGGGAGCATATGCACTCCCTCACCCGTGCCACCCATCTCTCATCAAATCCCATAGCAAGCATAAGGTGGCAGAGGAAGTCCCTGTTGACCGTGTCATAGGCTTTCCGCAAATCCAGCTTCACACATGCCTTCATCCCCCGGCTTGTTGAAATCTCTCACCATCTCATGTCAAGAAGACTATGCTCAGCAATCGAGCGCCCCTTGATGAAAGCCGCTTGATTCCGAGACACCAAGCCCTGCATAATCCCCTCCATACGTCGACACATGAGGTGAGTAATTATCTTATACAGATAATTACAACACGCAATAGGCCTGAAGTCGGCGAGGGAGGTCGCACCCTCCTTCGGAACCAAGGTCGAATGTGTGATTCAGCTCCTTCAACAACTTCCCTTCCAAGAAAAACTCCTGCACCGCCTCCAGAACTGAGAACTTTAGCTCACCCAATGGCGTCTAAAGAACCCACAAGAAAAACCGTCAGGCCCCAGAGCCTTATTTGGATCAGCCTTCATCACAATATCCTCCACCTCCTCCAATCTCACAGGGGCCAACAACAAGCTATTCCCATGTTGCGTCACCAGCCTCTTCGTGACTAGACCTGTGAACGTGATGGGATAATCATTTGCTGATATAAGTCAGAATAGAACCTGACTGCCTCCTCCTGAATCTCTACTGGGTCGCCAACAAGCCTGCCCTCGCCATTAAGCAGCCTGGGGATGCTGTTCCGGTGCTGTCTGGCTCGGATCACATCATAGAAAAACTTGGTGCACCGATCCCCATCCTTGAGCCATGAACACTTGGCCCTCTGGGCCGCACTAATCTCCTGCTGAAGCCTCATGATGTTGACCTCCGCAATCAGGTCCCGCTCCCGAGCCGCCAAATTTTCGCTCAGCATGTCAGACTGCAAAGCTTCCTGAACCTCCCGAAGCTCGGCCTCTTTATCCTCCAAGGAAGACCGCGACATCTTCTTCATCCAATCCCGAATAGCTCTCTTGACCTGTTTGAGTTTGTGAGCCATGCGAAACTGAGCCGTGCCCTCCCGAGTATACTGCAGCCCTCCCGTAACAACCTCCTCATATCCAGCAGAAAGGTACCAGTCATTGTTGTACCGGAATGGCCGAGTCTTCCAAGTGGGCCTCTCAGAGAGACCAACCCGGATAGGGGAGTGATCGCTGGTCCCAGCCGCTAGCCCTTCCGCCAAGGAATTCGGAAAGTAGCGAAACCATTCGCTATTTTCCAAAGCCCGATCCAGCTGACAGGCAATTCTGTTGTGAACCGCCTTATTGTGTCAGGTCCAGATATGTCCAGCTCTCTTCAGTCCCCTCAGCCCAGACAAGAGGAGACACCTCTGGAAGTCGTATAAGATCGGATCCGGCACTGGACGACCTTCCACCTTCTCTTGTCGATTCAGTATGGCATTGAAGTCTCCCATAAGCAGCAGGGGGAGATGCAGGTGCTCCGCCATACGGCCTACTCGTACAATGTCCTCCCACAAGGTCTTCCGAAGCCGCCTATCATTGTGCCCATAAACTGCTCCAAGAATGAAGTGGAATCCTCCCTTGTTAACAAAGGAAATTCCAATAAGTTGCTCTGTCATCAGAACCTGTTCCCCCTCCCAACTATCTCTGTTCCATCGAATCCAGATCCTAGCCATATCACAAAGGTCCAGGTTGTGGATATGCGTCCAGTTTGTAGGCGTCCTACGAGATAGCATAGTCTCCCCTCTAATCTTCATCTCAAGAAGAATAGAAATGTCACACTTCTGCCTCTTCAGAACTCCACTAATCTTCCTCCATCTCCCAATGGAACACCCACCTCGAATGTTCCATGCAAGGACCGATATTAATTAATTAATTAATGTGGGGTCCCCCTGAACTCCATCTGGACTGACATCCGAGGGAAGTGTCCCGTCCGTCAGATCTATATCCTCCCCCATTCCCGTCCCCGAGGAAGGTGCAAGATGGGCCTGAATCCTGGAGAGAGTCAGGGCCCAGTCTGGGTTGGCCACGGTCTGATCATCGAGCCCCCCTGGCTGGAGCTCCTCTTCCCGTGGGGACGGGACATGCCTTTTCCTGCTATATACCTTTTCCACCATAGAAGTCTACATCCCATCATGTCTGCTTTCCAGGGAACTCATACCCCTGGTCACTATACTCCTCTGGGGCCTGAACGGGACTATCGCGTCCTGAGAACCCTCTTGTCTCTGCAGGATGACAGTCACGGACCTCCTGGCCCCCTCCATCGGGGGGACCTCCTCCATCGGCCTGACCGTCGCCGCCACTCCTGCGATGGGACTGGATGCCACCTCTGGCTCAACTACCTCCATCTGCGCTACCGAGGACCTAACTGTCTCCGTCCCGCTTTTCCGACAAGCACTAGTTGAGTGACCAAAGCACTCACAGAAGGAACACATTGGGGGGACCCAATCATACTCCACAGCCTGAGTTAAAACCTTTCCGGATGCCACCTGATACTCGAGAATACTCGGAAGCTCCGTCCCCGCCTTTATCTCCACAAATACTCTGGCGTACATCAGTCTATCGGCATACCTTGGAGCTTGGGGAGGCTATCCGCACGGTTGTTATCGATCCTTGTCAGCCAGCAGATTGTTGGATCTGGGATCCGCAGGCAGCTATTAGAGGCACTGGGGAGTTCAGTTTCATTAGCTGCTATAATCTTGTGCGACGTACCTATCATATTAGTGCGGATTACGACTTTATCTGGTGCAAGGGGCTGGCCTGCAAAATGCAGTTGTGTGTTTACCGGCTGTTGCTTGGACGACTGCTGACGAGGGACAGACTCATCTCCTTTGGAATCCAAGTCCCCAATCCGAAGTGTATACTTTGCGAGGTGGACAATGAATCCATGAGCCACTTGTTCTTTGAGTGCAAAGTGTCCTGGTATATCTGGACTGAGCAGTGCCGCAGAGCGTTGGGAGGATGTGTCACAGGCAGAGAGATTAGAGCCATCATCACCGGGATCCGAGACCATAGAGGGAGGGGGCAGACATGGTTCAAGACTGCCAGATTACGGGTTGCAGCCTCTGTCTGGCATGTCTGGAGGGAACGGAATCGTCGCATATTCGAGGGGCTAACCACCCCTCCAATAGGAATTCTCCATAATATAGATTTTGATGTAACCGCTATGGCACCCTAATTGGGTTGTAGACTATGGATGTTTGTAAGATTTCTTGAGTTGATCTTGGAATAAAATTTATCCTTTTTCCATATATATATATATATTCACCTTTCAAAGAAAAAGAGGAAGACGAACGAAGTGAGTGCCAACTAATGCCATGTCATATGGATCAAAGAATAGTCTGGATGTATCACTCCTTAAGGCTGGTGAGCAATTCATCACCACCAAGATAGCTATCCTTTCTTCAAAACTCATTTTCTCTGCCTCTTTCATTCACTGAAGATTCAGTATAGTCTCAATATGTATGTGATTCGCGAAGAACAACTATCTGGGGTTTGCGTCCTAGTCATTCAAATGAGTAGAAGGCAGGCGTCGAGTCCTTCCTCACTAGCGTTCACCTCCCTATCCTCACTGTGTTCGCCTCACTTCTATATATATATAACTCAAGGTTTGTTACTATTAGGTTAAGTTAGGTTCCAAATATTTCTCTATTCCTTATGGTGTCTCTAGCCTTTACATTCACATAATGATAGCCATATACTCCTGGATTCTTTTACATAGAATGATCTTATGCAGTTCTTCTTGCTAGAATACCCTTCTATTCCTTGCCTTCCAAATATGCCAGATTGCAGCAGCTAGCACCACTCTCATAAGTATGGAAACTTTGCTTTTCTTCTTGCTATGCCAAGTGAGCTCCTTCACTTTCTCATTTAAAAGCCAACATATCCTGTAGTTCATGCTTAATTTTAGTTTGCATAGCTTCCATTGTAGCTTGAGTAGGAGCACTGAAAGAAAAGATGATTCACTGTCCCCCTTTCTTTCTGCTTTGTGCACTGGGAATCAATATGTAAGGCCCAACTCAAGAGAAATTTGTATAGCCACTGTTGGAAGGTTTGTAATTCTCCAAAAATAATATTATGTTCCAAAAGTTTTATATTTTATCATTTTGATACTTTATACATCAAGTGTTAAATGACTTAATGGTTTAGAGTTTTAAAAGCATATATATTTGGTTATGAGTTCCATATTCCCCAAGTTTGTTTCAAGAAAAATCTCTACATATGGTTGGATGAATGGCTTCATCCAATGGTTCAATGGGTGTGATGTTCCAGTATCTTCTTGTCATTTTTTCCACCACTCTCTTTTTTTTTGACCAATTGTTCCAATCGAACCTTTTATCGGGATTGACAATCGATACACGATTTTTGGGTTAATTACACTAACCCCATGTTTCATGAGTATTACAGGAACTACCTACCCCTATTCCGAAAATAATTACATTGACCACCCCTATCCTTTATAAATTTTATTAACCATAGGGGTGGTTAGTATTATTAGTTTCTGTAGAAAATAGAAAGTATGGGTTTTTGGGGGGTGGGGGGGTGTCCGTATAATTAGTTTCAAAGCAGAGGTGGTCTGTGTAATAAGTGTAACACATAGGGTAGTTAATGAAATTAACCCATGATTTTTCTAGCGTCTCATGGAAATTGTTTGGGATGCAAGAAAAAAAGATTCGTGTAACAAAATATCTCTCGTTTCCAACTCGAATAGATTTTTATTTTTGATTTCCAAATTAATGTTCTTGTCTTGCCTTGAGCAGTACGCTAAATTTTTGAATCCTGTACTGACAGGGATAATCCCCCAGAACAATATTCTCTTTCAGGCCCTTCAACCAATCAATACGACCTCATCTTTGCTAAAACTCTAGTAGTCTCTTGAAAACTTGCTTGAACTGGATTGGTGTGTTGGTTCATCCAAGGGTTGTGATAGATTCTTTGAGTGAATGAAAAGTTGTCTTATATCTATAAATAAGACAATTTTCATTCACGGATAACACAGAAAGAAGAGGACTTCTACGTACATAAGAGATTTCCAGCAAGAAAGAGAGAGCCTAACTTTGGTAAACTAAAGTGACTATGCTAGTCTATTGGTCCAAGAAGATTGAGTTATCTAATTGGGTGTTGCAAAATCCCATTGGATGGTCATAGAGCTTGTATGCGTTCGATGTTCTGATGCTGTCTGCTTGTTGGTGAACACTAGTGGACTAGTACATCGGCTTGTATCCTAGGAACGGTTTCGCTGAGCCTTTGCACAAGAGAAGGGGCATAATAACGTCTTTAGCACAACATGATCCATCACGTACAATGAGTCTACTTTGGTTTTCCCATTAGTTTCATATTCCAATTTCAGTTTTCTTTCTATTTGTCTATTTTATTCCATTTTGCAATAACAACCACCGTGATAGTGATGCCTGAGTTTTGGTACTAGCTGTCCTGCTTTATCAGTAGAAGGCACACAAAAGAACACATACGCACTGAAGACTGTACCACAGATTTATGTTCCTTCTTGGATATATGTTTTTTTCCAGTGCTATGTAAATAATGGTTTTCAGGGGCCAGCAACCATTCAACTGCAAGGGCCAGAACCGTTTCCCCAGGAGAGCATACTAGTTTTTGTCCCCAAAATTAAGTATCCCTATATATATATATATATATATATATATATATATATATATATATATATATATATATATATAAAGATGGGCTTTGGGGAACAGTGATTGGTTCCGCCTTTTCCCCTCTGCTGTGGCTGAGGGACTTCCTGCGGGGACCAGTGACCATTCGCCGATCCTGGTGCGCTTCGTGGAGAGACCCAGATGGAGAGTCCGTCCGTTCCGGTATAACAACAGTTGGTTCCTATCCTCTGGCTATGAGGAGACTGTGGCGGGGGGTCTTTGTCAGGATGTGGTCGGCACTGCCCAGTTCTGTATGGTTCTCAGGCTGAAGAAGACCAAACGCGCCATCAGAGACTGGGTGAGGGCTCTCCCCCGGACCTCCTTACAGGAGAAGGAGGCGGAGCTGAGAGACCTGCAGTCAGACCTTCAGGGAGACATGATGAGCGGTGAGATGGCGGCTAGAGAGAAGAAGTTGGCTGCAGAGGTCAACACCTTGCGACTCCAGCAGGAGATTAGTGCGGCCCAACGGGCCAAATGCTCCTGGCTCAAGGATGGGGACCGTTGCACCAAATTCTTCTATGATGTCATTCGGGCTCGCCAGCACCGGAACTGCATCCAGAGACTTCTTGGCAGTGATGGGCGTCTTGTGACCGATCAGGTTGCTATCCAGGAGGAGGCTGTCCGGTTCTATTCTGAGCTCTATCATCAGACGGACTATCCTACGGTATTCCCGCAGCTGACTACGAAGACGTTGATTACTGAGTATGGCAACAGTCTTCTTATGGCTCCTATCCAGATGGCGGAGGTGGAGGCGATTGTGATGCAGGCTGATGCTTCCAAGTTCCCTGGGCCGGACGGTTTCTCCAGCGGCTTCTACAAGCGTCATTGGGGTGCCCTCAAGGCCCAGGTTCTAGCGGCTGTTCAGGAGTTCTTTGAGACGGGCAAGCTCCTGAAGGAGCTGAACCACACCTTCCTGACGCTGGTGCCCAAGAAGGAGGGGGCGACTTCTCTTGCTGACTTCCGACCGATTGCTTGCTGTAATTATTTGTATAAAATAATTACTCACCTTATGTGCAGGAGGATGGAGGACGCTATGCAGGGCCTGGTTTCTTGGAATCAGGCGGCATTCATCAAGGGGCGGTCTATTGCTGAGCATAGCCTGCTGGCTCATGAGATGATTCGGGAGTTCCACAAGCCAGGAGGGATGAAAGCGTGTGTGAAGCTCGACCTGAGGAAAGCCTACGACACCGTCAACAGGGACTTCCTCTGTCATTTGATGGGTGCGATGGGCTTCTCCGAGACATGGGTGGACAGAGTCAGAGAGTGCATCACCTCCCCTACATTCTCGGTTCTCATTCAGGGTATACCATACAGGTTCTTCGGCAGCAGCAGGGGGCTTCGGCAGGGGGACCCGCTTTCCCCCTATCTATTCACCCTCGTGATGGAGTATTTTACCTGTCTGATGGACATCGCGGTGCATCGGGAGAGGATTGTACCGATATACAGCAGGGTCTCACCGGTGGTCTCACATCTCATATATGCGGATGATCTATTGGTATTGATGAGGCCTTCCATGCGAGGGATGAGGGAGCTTGCGGTGGTGATGGAGGAGTTCGGTCAGTTATCGGGTCTTCGGTTGAACAGGGACAAGAGCAAAGTTTACTTCAACAACTCTTGCACTTTGAAGGAGGAACGGGCCCTGGAGCTTGGGGTGGAAAAGGGTGACCTCCCGGTGAAATATCTGGGGGTGCCCCTATCTGTCAACTACGCGAAGGATCGAGAATGTCAGAGTCTGGTGGACTTTGCGCAGAGGAGGGTAGAGGGCTGGCAGGCGGCTGGCCTATCTTTTGGAGGACGTATTGAGCTGGCTCGATCGGTTATATCTGCTATTGCTTTGTTTTGGCTCCAATCTATTATGGTACCTTTGGCTACTATCAGAAAGATTGAGGGCATATATGCCAAGTTCATATGGCATGGGGGGATTCATGCCATCTCTTGGGAGCAGCTCTGTCGTCCTAGGAAGGAGGGAGGTGTGGGTCTGCGTTCGCTTGTATCTGTAAGGGAGGCGGCGGGGATCAAGCTGGCGTGGAGGTTCCTTCAGGGTGGTTCTCTTTGGTCGGCTTGGATGTCTAGTCGGTATCTCCGGGGTAGGAACTTCTGGGTATGTGAAATTGACAACAACTTCTCTGTGTCTTTCAAGCATATCCTGAGAAACCGACCTGTACTTCGGAAGGCTATTCGGAGGAAGATGAGGGAGGGAGGGGAGACGGACCTATGGCTGGATCCGTGGATTGCAGGTCAGTCTCTTCTGGAGATTCTGGGTCCCCAGACGGACGGTGTGGCGTACAGAGGTCTGACTTGTAGGCACATCATCAGGGGTGGGGTCTGGAGGCCAGAGGAGTATCGTTTCACTGCTCAGTTAGGAGGGGAGATCAGGCAGGTACAGATCACTCCTGCTGTACTGTCTGACGTCTGGGTTTGGGCCCCTCCCGGCTACACGGAGGGTGCTGGGGAGTTCAGATTTAGCAGCTGCTACGATCTTGTTCGTCCCCACTTCGATGAGATCGAGGAGTACGACTTTATCTGGGGGAAGGGCCTTGCCAGGAAGATGCAACTGTCTGCATATAAACTGGTGCTGGGCCGGTTGCTTACTAGGGACAGACTGCTTCGGTTCGGGGTCCCAGTCCCTGACCCTAAGTGTGTTTTGTGTGAGACAGAGAATGAATCCATTGGGCATCTGTTCTTTCAGTGCCATGTGGCGTGGAGCATCTGGGCAGAGCAGAGCCGGAGATACTTGGGAGGGGTTGGAAGGGAGCGTGACTTCAGAGAAATCCTTAAGTGGATTGGAGATTGCAGGGGCCAGGAGCAGAGCTGGGCCAGACGTGCAAGATTGAGGCTTGCTGCATCAGTTTGGCATGTCTGGAGGGAGAGGAACCGGCACATTTATGAGGGACTGTCCACCCCACCGGTGGGCATCCTTCATAACATTGAGTCGGATGTACTAGTAATGTCCCCCTGAGTTGGGACTGTATCTCTATGCTGTAACCTTATTGCGATGATAGTGGAATAAAATTTACCCTTTTTCCAAAAAAAAATATATATAAAGATGGGCGAACGGCTTGGAGCACAGGGCGATCGGCTAGGGTTTCCGCGTGGCCCGCCCCCGCGGCCGCCGGATCCCCTTGCCGGTGGGGTGCGGGCCTCGGCAAAGAAGGGTGGTCCCCCCCAGGCCGGGGGGGGGGGGGGCGGGAGCAGGAGCGGGGGGGTCGGGCGTGTCACGACCCGCACCCTATTTAGGGGCACGAGAACATGGGTACGTCCAGCCTACGCCGCAGTGTCGGCGGTAGAACGCTGTCTAGGTCCTCTATAACATCTAACATCTAACAACAAGATATATAAACCTGTCATCTCCGCACGGAGGTATAATATAACATCTCAACTCTATATCTCAATCACAAGTCTAGGGAAGATAGAGCACGATATGAAATCAGATAAAAGGAAGAAACTGAATATAAATAGAGTTATCACACCACACAAAATAGATGTTTAACACAAATAAATACAAGTCCTGAAATATAACTAAGTCTCAACTAACAATCGGAACAATCCGATACAAACTAAAAACTAAAAATACTAGACTAGAGTAAGCACCCTCTACTGAGCTAGATGCTCCTCGGGCTCCTGAGTGTTACCCTCAAGTGCCCCATAGAAGGTAGGGCAGTCACCATCATCATCTGTAATATTTTCAACAGGTCCAGTCAGGACAAGAACGAGTACAAATCTCAAATAACAGTTCTAGTTAGACGATATTGAAAATGTAGCAGTAAATAGAGAGAATATACGAGGTAAAGTAGAGCGTACATGTATCCTGGCAGAGTATATCAAAACTGTAATGAGATAAGGCAAGAAAACAATGTATAACATGTACGAAATCTGGAACTGCTATCTATGTGAGTTTAGCACTAGTTTCAACATGTGATCGGCTTAGAACTTGATACAATGTTTGGCCTGGCTAATCATACGTGAGTGTATGATTAACACTATACAATGAGGATAATATAGTGATACAATGATGATACAATGTAATACTATGGGGTATTGATCACATATCTACGCTAACACCCCCATCCCTGACTAATATAGTGGATCCAGTCATGACACGTCATGACACGTGATTATCTGAGGAGGTCGCGAGCCTACGCAGGAATCGTATCTATACAATGAACAATAAACAATGAAAACTTGTCCAGTGTATACCATATATAAGAGGAATAACATCTTATGACGGGATCCAGACAATACCAGTCCGTGTGCACCATGTGTCAAGAGAACAAGGATATCTACACTAAATACTAGAAACAAAGACGATATCATAAAACAGAAATATTATCAGAGAATGTACTCGCCTGCGATGTGATGGATAAGTCGACTGAGTCCAAGAACAGTGCCTCGAGGACCTATAGATGGAATACTGTATCAATATAATGGTTTGGAAGTGAAACCAAGTCATACTGAGTCAAAATAGGTCAAGACACGTCAAACTAAGTCAATCTAGGTCAAACAAGGTCAAACTAGATTATACAGGGTCAATCTAAGTCATATTAGGCCTAACAAAGTCATACTAGGTCAATGCAAGTTAAACGGAATTAAACTAGGTCGATTTAAGTCAACGGTTGACTTACAGTTGGCTTTTGGTCAACTGGTCAACTCTGGTCAACCCTAGGTCAACCCTAGGTTAATGGTGACTAACAGTTGACTTTTGGTCAACTGTTCAAGTCTAATGGAATTTGGGACTAAATTGGGTAAAATGTTGACCCATAGTTGACTTTTGGTCTAAAAAGTCAACCGTGGTCAACCAAGGTCAAGACTAGGTCTAGGCGACTATTTCTAATCATTACCAACCCTTACAACCCATATCCGATTCATTCTCAAACTCCTATTCTTCTCCTTCTCCTTATTCCTATTCTTCTTCTTATTCTCCTTCTCATTCTCCTCCTCATTCTCCTTCTTCCCTCATTCTCCTTCTCATTCTCCTCCTCATTCTCCTTCTTCCCTCATTCTCCTTCTCCTTCTCATTCTCCTCCTCATTCTCATTCTCCTTCTCATTCTCATTCTCCTCCTCACCTTCTCATTCTCCTTCTCATTCTCATTCTCCTTCTCATTCTCCTCCTCATTCTCCTTCTCCTTCTCATTCTCCTCCTCACCTTCTCATTCTCCTCCTCATTCTCCTTCTTCCCTCATTCTCCTTCTCATTCTCATTCTCCTTCTTCCCTCATTCTCCTTCTCATTCTCCTTTTCCTTCTCATTCTCCTCCTCATTCTCCTTCTTCCCTCATTCTCCTTCTCATTCTCCTTCTCCTCTTCATTCTCCTTCTTCTCTCATTCTCCTTCTCATTCTCCTTCTCCTCTTCATTCTCCTTCTTCCCTCATTCTCCTTCTCATTCTCATCCTCATTCTCCTTCTCCTTCTCATTCTCCTCCTCACCTTCTCATTCTCCTTCTCCTTCTCATTCTCCTTCTCCTTCTCCTTCTCACCTTCTCATTCTCCTCCTCATTCTCCTTCTTCCCTCATTCTCCTTCTCACTCTCCTTCTCATTCTCATTCTCCTTCTCATTCTCCTCCTCATTCTCCTTCTTCCCTCATTCTCCTTCTCCTCCTCATTCTCCTCCTCATTCTCCTTCTTCCCTCATTCTCCTTCTCATTCTACGCTGCTCCTGCTAGTGCTATTGCTGCTGCTGTGGCTTATTCTCTTCATCTTCTTCTACTTCTTTCACTACTTCCTTCCCTCTCTCTCTATATATCTATACAACTATCTTATTATCTATCTATATATATATCTATCTATATATCTATACACATATATATACATATCTATATATGTATAAATACATACACACACACACTCTCACACAAACACACACTCTCACTACCACTCTCACACACCACCACCATTCTCATGACACCAATACCACCACCACCACTCTCTACACACACTCAAATACATATAAATATATATACACATATATATACATATATACTCCTCTCTAAAGGAAAACCCCCAATTTAATCCTTAAACTAGATTTCTAGGGAAACCTACAAATTCTATGGGCAAAATGTAGAGGGTGGTCTCCTCCTCATTTATGGTGAAGGAAATAAATGCAAAAGAGAATTAATGAAGGTTTTAAAAGCATACCTAATTGATCTTCTTGAAGGAGAAGAAACTTCAAAAAAAGGAAATGAAATGGAGAGAGAGAGGTTGCTTTGGAGTGAAGCAAAGGAGAGGGGGTGCTCCACACATGGCCGGCCACATTTTAGAGGGTTGGGGGCATTTGGCAATTTACCAAAATGCCCTCCAAGTCAAAGAAATGAGTGGTTTGAGTTGGGGTCAAAATGGTAACTTGAAAACTCCTAATTTCAAGTTCTAAATCTAATTCTAATCCCTAATCCCACTAAAATCAAATGGGATTAGTCAAATATAAATATCTGGGTTTGGTCATGACAAGTTGGTCGGTTCCAGTTGGGTCCCGATCAGAGTCTAAGCTACCCCGGGTCCCCGATACAAGTCGGAATGAGCTGAAATTCGAACCCGACTCAAATAATCCCAAAAAAATATCATAAATAATAAAATAAATTTCAAAAATATTCAAAAGTACAAAATGACAAAAATACCCCTGTTCCTAAAAACTGGGGGTGACAGGGCGGACCCCCCGACGTCGGCGCGCGCGGCAGCTCCCCCCCCCAGGCGGTGGGGGGGAGGGGGCGGGAGCACAAGGGGGGGGTGGACCCCCCTGGGTTGTCGACGACCCCCCAGGCGGGGGGGGGGGGGGGGGCGGGCACTACGGGAGGGGGGTCGGGCGGCCTCCGTTCGGTGACGGGAGGGTCGGACTCGCTGCGGGGTGGCCCCATTGATCTGAACTTTGAATTCGGAGCAGGTTCAGGATCTCTGGGGAGCCAAACGGAGGGAGGTGGATGGACGACGGTTACGCGCCGTCGCGTAGCGAAGTCCGGGGGGAAGACGGGAGGCGGACATGGTCAGGTTAGGGATCGCCATCCTGATAGCCGTCAGAACGGGTCAGGGTCTCGGTCATCTGTCCGGGGTCCGGGGGTGTCTGCTGGAAGATCGGTGGGTTGGCGGCCAAAGGCGACTGCGACGGCCAAGGGAAAGAGTACGGTGGTGGATCTGGATGTTCAGGGATCTGGGACTCCTCGCCCGGAGGTTGCCCCGAGGCCTCTTGGGACGACCACTCGGCCTGCTGGACGGTCCTGGGCCGAGATCTGCAAACCTGTGGGGCCGAAAAACCCCACATCGATGGAGTACGTTCCGCCGATCAAGGCAGGGAGGGGTTTTCGGGCCTCGTTTCATGCGGAGGAGATCCAGAAGGTGACAGCATTCTGGAAGAATACCCTCGTCCTGTATGTCTTAGACAATAAGCCTTTCTACGGGCAGATCCGGAGTTATGCAGCGCGTGTCTGGCAGCCTAAGGGGAGTATGGAGTTCTATGCCCGCGAGAACGGCTTCTATTATGTGAAGTTCGGACTGGCGGAGGATGTCGCTAGGATCCTCCAAGGCGGCCCCTGGACGTTCGACGGCAGACTGATCATCCTCAAGGAGTGGACTCCGGAGTTGCGATGTGAGAGGGAAGTTCTGAATGCCATCCCAGTATGGATTCGATTCCCTGAGTTCCCGGTCAGGTTTTGGAGCATACCTTTGTTGATGCGGCTGGCCAGCTTGGTGGGCAACCCGATCAAGGCAGATGAAGCTACTGCCTTTCGAACGCGGTTGATGTACGCTAGGATTTTTGTGGAGATTCGGGCAGGGGGGAGCTTCCGAAGATGGTGGAATATGAGATCCCTTCTGGGGAGGTGCTTACCCAGAAGGTGGAATATGAATGGGTTCCACCTACTTGTTCACGTTGTTCCTACTTCGGGCATCTGGCCAGTGCATGTTCGGAGGTTGGACCTCCGGTGGAGCCTACTATCCCTCCTAGTGAGGCTCCAGAAGCTCCCTGCAATATGGATTTCAGAGATGATAGTGGAGCGGAGGTCTTGGAGGGGGAGGTTACTCATCCTGTGAGTGATGGTGGTTTGAGCCTCGTTGTATCTACTCAGCTTGCTTCCACGAGTGGGGCGATGACCACTTGCCAGGGGCTGAGTAGTATAGTTACTAGAGGTATGGTCGCGTCGGAGATTGAGGCACGAGGGGATGGCGGATCGTCTGGAGGGCAGATTTACTGTAGGAAGAGACGCGCTGTCGGCCTGTTGAGGGATGGCCCTTCCATGGTGGTGGGACATACTACTGACAGAGAGGAGGCGGTGTGTGTTGACAACCCTGCCTGGGCGTTGGTTCTATTTCAGGTCGCTCCCCAACAGGCGGTTCCGACTGGGATGGAGGAGGATTTCTTAGCGACGGATGCGGCACTTTTCCCAGGTGCTGATCCGGGAGTTTTCCGGGGGACCCCACCTCTCATTAATTAATGACTATTATCGCCTGGAATGTGAGGGGGGCGTGTTCGCTAGGGAGGTGGAGAGAGATTTGTGGGGTGCTCCACAGAGAGAAATGTGACATTTCTGTTCTATTAGAATCCAAGATAAAAGGTGAGAAGACTCTTACTCGGCGGACCCCTTCTCATTGGGCCCAACTGCACAACCTGGCTCTATATGACATGGCCAGGATTTGGGTTCGCTGGAACTCGAAGAATTGGAATGGTGACTTGATCTTGATGACGGAGCAGTTGATTGCCATCTCCTTCGTGAACAAGGGTGGCTTCCGGTTCTTGCTGGGGGCTGTCTACGGCCACAATGACAGAAGGAGACGGGAGTCCCTATGGAGCGACATCTCCCGTGTTTCCTCTGTTGCTGACTCGTCGTGCCTTCCTCTTCTCTTGATCGGGGACTTCAATGTCCTTCTGCACCAAGGGAAGAAGCTGGGTGGTCGCCTGGTTCCAGATTCTATCCTCTATGATTTCCAGAGATGCCTCCTGCTTGCGGGGCTTCGGGGATTGTCTCGCTCAGGCTTCATCTGGACTTGGCACAACAAAGCAACTCATAACAGGGTTGCTTGTCAGCTTGATCGAGCTCTGGGCAATGGGGAGTGGTTCCGTCACTTCCCCAACACTTCGGCTGAGGGCCTGGCAGTTGGGACGAGCGATCATTCCCCTATCAGGGTTGGCTTCACTGCTCGGTCTCTTGGGAAGTCCTGTCCGTTCAGGTATAACAACAGTTAGTATCTCTCGGAGGGCTACCTAGAGGCTGTCGCAGAGGGGCTTACTAGCGGTCAGGAGGGGACGGCTCAATTCCGCTTGGTTCGTCGCCTCAAGGCCACGAAGAGAGCTCTCAGGAGTTGGGTGAAGGGGTTGCCCAAAACCACCTTAGAAGATAAGGAGGTGGAGTTGCGGACCTTGCAGCAGGATATGCAAGCTGACATGCTTAATGGGGGCCTGGCGGCTAGAGAGGAGCTGATCGGAGTAGTCAACATCCTGAGGCTGCAGAAGGAGATTAGCTCGGCCCAGCGAGCGAAATGTTCATGGCTGAAGGATGGCGACCGTTGCTCCAAGTTCTTCTATGATGTTATCCGGACTAGACAGAATAGGAATCACATCTCCCAGCTTCTTGATGCGGATGGCACTCTGGTGGGGACGCCGGCTGAGATCCAGGGCGAGACTGTCAGGTACTATTCTGAGTTATATTTCCAGACTGACTACCTGTCCGTGTTCCCAGAGGTTGTTACGAAGAGATTGGTGACTCCATATGGGAATAGCATTCTTCTTGCCCCTGTTACATTGGAGGAGGTGGAATCTATTGTCAAGGTGGCGGATCCCAACAAGGCTCCTGGTCCGGATGGCTTCAGCAGTGGTTTCTTCAAACGCCATTGGGACATTCTGAAGCATCAGGTCGTGGAGGTGGTGCAGGAATTCTTCACCAAAGGGAAGCTTCTGAAAGAACTGAATCACACTTTCCTGACCTTGGTGCCAAAGAAGGAGGGAGCGACATCATTGGCGGATTTCAGACCTATTGCGTGTTGTAATTATCTTTATAAGATAATTACGCACCTTATGTGCCGGCGGATGGAGGGGATCATGCAGGACTTGGTATCTTCGAATCAGGCTGCGTTCATCAAGGGGAGGTCGATTGCAGAGCATAGCCTCCTGGCACATGAGATGGTGAGGGGATTTAGCAGAACCGGAGGGGAGAAAGCTTGTGTTAAACTGGACCTGAGGAAGGCGTATGACATGGTCAATCGTGACTTCCTCTGCCATCTGATGACCGCCATGGGATTCGCGGAACACTGGGTTGCGTTGATCCGGGAGTGCATTACGTCCCCTACCTTCTCTGTTCTCATCCAGGACGTTCCTTTTGGGTACTTCCAGAGCAACCGTGGGCTTAGGCAAGGTGATCCATTGTCCCCTTACCTGTTCACGCTTGTTATGGAGTACTTTACTTGTTTGATGGATCTGGCAGTGCACCGTGGATGGCTGGTCCCTCTATTTCGGAGGATGGACCCCCCAGTTACCCACCTTATTTATGCGGATGATCTGCTAGTCTTCATCTAGCCTTCGACAGAGGTGTTGCAGACGCTTGCGGCTATTGTGGAAGATTTGAAATCCTTTTCGGGTCTCCAGATAAACAGGGATAAGAGTAGGGTCTACTTCAGCTCCCTGTGTCCCCGGAAGGAGGAGCGGGCTGATGTGCTGGGTATCGCGAGGAGTGATCTTCCGGTGCGTTACCTAGGAGTGCCTCTCACAGTCAACTATGCGCGGGATCAGGACTGCCATAGTCTGGTGGAGTATGTCCAGAGGAGAGTAGAAGGTTGGCAAGCAGCCAGTCTGTCATTTGGCGGACGCATTGAGCTGGTCAGATCGGTGATCTCGGCTGTGGCCCACTTTTGGCTGCAGTCCATCCTCCTCCATGTGGCCACTATTCGGCGAGTGGAGCGACTCTGTGCCGATTTCATTTGGAGGGGGGTATGCATGCGATCTCCTGGGAGCAGCTCTGTCATCCCAGGAAGGAGGGAGGAGTGGGGCTCAAGCCGTTGCTGGAGATTAGGGAGGCTTCTGCGCTTAAGCTGGCCTGGAGATTCATCAGCGGGGGGTCTCTCTGGGCGGACTGGATGCACAACAGATACGTGAAGCAGGGCAACTTTTGGGCGTGTTCTACGGATAACAACCATTCAGTCACGTTCAAGACTGTCTTGAGACACAGGGGAGTGCTCAAGTCTGCTATCCGGAGGGTCATGAAGGATGGGTCGGGTACGGACCTCTGGCGGGACCCTTGGATAGATCGGGGTTCGCTTATGGACATCAGAGGAGCCCCGACTCATCAGGAGGACAGGCGTGGTCTGACGTGTAGTCGCATCATACGAAATGGGGAGTGGAGGCCGGAATCCTATCGGTTCACTGAGGAGCTGGGTGGGATTATTATGTCTACAGTTATTGATCCGGCTTTGCCTGCGGATTGGTGGATTTGGGAGCCGACTGAAGCATCTTCGGAAACTGGGGAGTTCCAATTCCGTAGTTGCTACAACCTTATCCGGCGCACTTTTCCTCTGAGTTCTGATTACGAGTTCGTTTGGTGCAAGGGTCTGGCCAGGAAGATGCAGTTGTGTGTTTACAAGCTTCTACTGGGCCGCCTCTTGACTAGGGATCGTCTGAGTTCATTTGGAGTGTCGGTTCTGGATCCCAAGTGTGTGCTTTGCTGTTTGGAGCCTGAATCTATAAAGCATATCTTCTTCGAGTGCACTCTGGCATGGCAGATCTGGTCGGAGCAGAGTCGTGTATTGGGAGTGGGCGCCTCCGGAAAATGTATTGGGGACATCATCACGGTGATCCGGGATAGCAGGAGTCGAGGGCAGGACTGGTTCCGAACAGACAGAGTTCGCCTGGCTGCTTCGGTTTGGCATGTATGGCGGGAGCAAAACCGTCGGATCTTTGAGGGGCTGGTCACTCCTCCGGTTGGCATTCTCCATAACATCGAGTTTGATGTAAATGCTATGGAGAATTGATGAGTGGGAGTCCCACTCAGATTGTATGTTGTAAGATTATGGCTTTTCCTTTGGAATAAAATTTACCTTTTTTCCAATATATATATATATATATATATATATATATATATATATATATATATATATATATCTTCAACAGATGTTTTTGCATGGATCTCAGCGTTGGCTATTAATGGAGGGGATACTCCTCTGATTATCTGATATACGGATTATAGGATTCTTTTCTGTAAGCCCTAAATTTAGGTTCCTGTCAAATTTTGTGCATCACTTTCCCTAAGTATTTGTGTGTATGTGTGTTTATATGTGTGTGTGTACGAATTCTATAATTCACCATGAAGAACACATGGCCAGATAGACAACTCGTATCAAAATCACCAGGTCGATTAATTGTGCACTTAATGCACGTTTTTGTAGTTTCCCTTTGCCGTTCTGTCTTTTGGGTTTGTATTCATCTATTACTATTTTTGTGTAGGTTTGATAAAAGGATCGCTGCATTTGCTGAAGGAAAATTTCAAAGAGATGGTATTGAGTTGAAAACCGGGTCTAGGGTAGTAAAGGTGTCTGATAAGGATATCACCATGACTGGAGAGGTTTCTGTACCCTATGGAATGATCGTCTGGTCAACTGGTATCGGGACTCGTACTGTCATTGCAGACTTGATGAAACAGATTGGCCAGGTTATTGATCGAGCATTCTGCTCAATATCCTATGTCCTTGTACAATTTCTATTGACAATATACTGTTCTATTAAATGCTATCGTTCTCTCCTATCTACATGCACAGGCTAATAGGCGAGCGTTGGCAACTGATGAATGGCTGAAAGTTCGAGAATGTGACGGCGTGTATGCACTTGGTGACTGTGCAACAATACGGCAACGTAAGATCATGGTATGAGATGTCACGAAGCTGATATCATGTACTAAGTTACATATATTAAGGATGATCATGAAATGACATTTGGATATAACATAAACTACCTGCTGGCTCGATGGTAGAAGATAAACCGTATTTATAAAACTTAACCTAAGAGAACATGGATTGAGGCTGTTAAGAAGGATATAGTTTTAGCTAATAAGAGAGAGGAGATTGACCTTGACAGAGCTGAATGGATGATTAGGATTCATGTAGCCGTCGCCAAAAGTTGGGGATAAAGGCTTTCTTCTTGTTGTGTATAAGCATGACACAAGTATTGATTGGTAATTGAGAAATTGCATCCTGTTTTTGTCATAATGGATTAGAATCCGTTTGTACACTGTACATGGGGCTGAAAGTTGGGTTGATTTGGCCCAATCCAACGCTAAAATAGGTTGGATTTGGTTGGACTCTTCTCCAAACTCGGACTGGGCTTTAAAATTCCACCTGGCTCGAAGTTGGATTGTTCATACCCCAAGCGGAAGCTAACCTGAGCCCGACCCAAACCACCCAATCGAACCTGGAAAGCCAAGTTAATAAAATTACATCAGATAATATTCTCTCAAAAGTAATTACATATATAGTCTTCTGAACTGTTTTCTGTTGATCTGTTGAATGTGTATTTCATTATTTTATTTGGCGATAAACCTTATCATCAGTAAACCTTATAATGAGCTTGTGTGTATTAGAAAATTTAAGTATTACAAGTTACACTAGTTGCTTTTGATTCGTTGATATTTGGCTATTATTGAATATTAATTATCCTGTTTGGAAATGATTGTTTATTATGTTGTACGATTAGAGATAGAGAAGATATGGTGGTCGCTCCTAAACTTGTGGAGAATTGGAGAAACCAACCATACGAAATGATGAGAAAGCTCTCAAAATCTCTCAAAATCCTTGTTCATCGATGGAGGAGTACAAGTGCAATGATGAGCAAGCTCTCAAAATCCTACAAATTAACTCCAGAGCATTGATTAACTATACGAAAAAACTGAATCCTACTTTCCAACAGAAACTGGGTGGAGCACGGTATAATAATATCTTTCAAGTTTTAACTATTACAAGTTATGGTACAGAACAAAGAAAATTGATTACAAATAATTAACCCGACTTTTAAACCAACCTAGGATTGTTCAACCCGACATCAAAGCATCCCAATCAGACTTTGCCCACTTTAGGCTTTCGTTGGGTTTGATGATGTCTGACATGAGGTCAGGGTGGGTTGGGGTCTGTAGATGTTTGCTTTGTGTACTCCCAACCCAAACCAACCTGCCCGACCTACACCCACTAGTTATGTTTTTTGCGACATAAAATACGTAGTCTAATCCATTATGTTTGCTTGACTGCAGTACGCGCACGCGCGCACACTCACAGACACTCGAACACACACGCACGCGCACACACACACACACACACACGCACGCGCGCACACACACACACACACACACACACACACACACACACACACACACACTCTGTAGGCTAGTTTATACTGTTCTTTGCATTACCTCCATGAATTTGATAATCATTGCTCAAGATATTCACCATAATCCCAATTTTTGCGTTGAAGTCCCTACAACTTGTAATAGTACGTCCCTGCAGTTTGAAGACCCATTTTTATTGGTTTGAGAGTTGGAGTCACGCGGCGGTATTTTTTGTCGTTGTTATAAAATCCGCTTAAAGTTCGCACAAGAGAGATGGAACTTGGGTTGCTGTGAAACCATGTTGAAGCCCCTATGACTTCAAAACTCTAGAGTATTGGTGACAGGTGAGGGTTATATATTTATACAGCAACAAAAGAAAAGTTGTATCTTTTAGTAGGTCTATCGTTTCAATATCAAAAGTTTCGTCCAAATGCTAATATGAAGTTTGATCCTTTTTGTGAATTTAATCACCTCATCGTTTTATTTGTCTTGCATACTTTTCACCTGACTGAGGTTTAATTTGTTCTAGTGTACTTCTTAACCATAAGTAATGTATAGTCTGAAAAAAAAACATAAATAATATTCTCAAAAAAATTCAGAAGCATTCACTTTTTCCCCTCTAAGATATTATTTCATATCAACAATTAAACAAACCCTTCATCCCAATTTCCAAATTTTTGTGATAGTCCTTTTCTTTTATTCAGATCTATCAAGTCTCATCATCTTGGTAATATTTGTTTTCTGGTGTATTATTTATGTTAGTTGCCTTGGTTATATTTAACTTAGAATGCTTACAGGAAGATATAAAAGAAATTTTTAAGGTGGCGGACAAAGACAATTCTGGAACTTTAACTGTGAAAGAAATCCGTGATGTTTTAGAAGATATTTGCATAAGATACCCTCAGGTGGAACTTTATATGAAGAACAAGCACATGAGTGACATTATGGATCTATTGAATGATTCCAAAGATAATGCTAGGAAAGAAGCTGTTGAAGTGGATATAGAAGAGTTCAAGAAAGCTCTTGCTAATGTTGATTCACAGGTTAAGACTCTTCCTGCGACAGCTCAGGTAATTCACTGTATCATTAATGGAAAGTTGCTTTTAGTTGTACAGGAAGGATTTAACTTTTAGTGCAGTTTCTGATACACATACCCTCCATGCAACTCATACTATTCATAAATAATATACCAGGTTGCTGCACAACAAGGCAATTATCTTGCTAGATGTTTTAATAAAATGAAATACAGTGAAGAAAATCCTGAAGGTCCTCTCCGATTTAAGGGAACGGGCCATCATCGGTTTCTCCCCTTTCGGTACCATTATCTCCCTTCTCTTTTTCTGCATCTTACTATGTTTGCTTCATCGTCATATATAATTTAATAGTCATCTTTTTCCTTCTATACATCTCATTCAGAATGTTATTGGTTGGATGATATTGTTTTAGCTGATAAGATTAGGGAAGGTTAGATTTTAGAATAGAAGCATGGAGAGAAGCAATAGAATCTGAATCGTTTAAAATTAATCGGACAAAAAAGGAGTATATGAAATGTAGCTTTGGTAAAATATCTACAAGAGATGAAGCAGGATCCCGACTTG
Source organism: Iris pallida (assembly GCA_029216955.1). NCBI lineage: Eukaryota > Viridiplantae > Streptophyta > Magnoliopsida > Asparagales > Iridaceae > Iris > Iris pallida. The sequence goes on along the minus strand of JANAVB010007439.1, from coordinate 38,105 downwards.
ACAGTCAAGAGAAACCTAAGAGTTATTGTACTTGCTAATTAGGATTGATCCTTCACCATGATAGATTATCTATGAAGAAAGATAACTCTTGTCCTTTCTTCATATTGGTATCTGGTTGAGGTTGGGATTGACAGATAACTCACGTCTCCTGTGATAAATTAATAGTTTAAGTCATTTTAAATTGGTGGTAGTAAATCTTGATCTGCCATCATAGTCCACTGATAAGTTTTTTTTGCATCGGACTTTCCATCGAAGGTACAAGCATCTTGGGCAATTTGCTCCATTAGGTGGAGAACAAACTGCTGCTGAGCTTCCAGGAGATTGGATCTCTATAGGGCATAGCAGTCAGTGGCTGTGGTACTCTGTATATGCAAGGTACTTGCTGCACTTCTTGTATAACTTCAGTTAGTATACCCATCAACCGCACACTATCAGTTTAATATATGAATTTTTGATGTAGTGGTATGACCAGTAGAAACTCATAGTTCTGCAAGAGTATTTGATTATTCAGCATGTGCTTTGAATAGATTTGAAGGGAAGGCACTGGGACATACTAAATGTATAAGCACGAGCTTTGATTGTATATTGATTTAAAGTGTCATACCGGCTGTAAATACAACTAGGCTCTTTAGTAACTTGCACTTTCTTTATATCCTTCTATTGCTTGTATTCCCTGTTGAATTCAGATACTAATCTTTCAATTTACTTCAGCACCATGATGTGTTGCATCTGCATGGAAATTAGTATTGTTGCCTTCTCAATCAGATCCTTGTGGATTGGCCGTACATAATGGAGAATGAACAAGCATATATGCACATCTTCCCTTTGTCACACACACCCATACATGTGCACACACAGGACACCATGTACATGGAAAAACATCCATCTTGTCTGTTACTATATTAATAAGCAGGAGTTTTTTTAAGAGAGAGAATAAGCAGGAGTGTATAGTCTTAGTCTGATTATACTTAGGCTTTAGTGATGTCACTCATGAAATTGCCCTTTCCCAAATTCAAACAGTTTCCAGATAATTCATTCAATATTCTCTTTAATTCGACTAATCTTAAGCTCATGAACATTGGGATGATCATCTAAGGAAAATTCATGAACATTTAATCTTTGTTATTTGGAGAGTACCATGACAATCTCTTTGTGCTTTTGTATTCAAGTAAACAAGTAAGTTGGCGCACGAGATTTTTGGTGATCTCAGACTGGACAAGGCGATTCATATTTGGGAGGGATTCAAGCCGAATATAGTCACCATCAAAGACGCTTTTCCTTTGAGTAAAGAAAACTGTGCTTCTGGTTCCTCTTGTTGTTTTAGGTCTCCTTGCAGATGAAGTTTGCTTGCTTGCTTGCTCGCTCCCAGGAGTAAGCATTTGTTGTAAAAATAAGAATCGTTGTTGTAAAAATATTTGAGGAATTCTTGTTCTTGCTTAATTGGTTCTAATATGAAGTAAGCATTTGTTATCAAAATGAGAATTGCTATTCTGCTTTATATTCTTTCGAGCATTTCTTATGACCGAAAGATGGTTATTTCCTTTTGTGAAATTGTACGGAGATCTCAACCATGATGTGACCATTTGCACATAAAATCGAAGGTTTCGGGTACTTTCGGCATATTAGTCTTCTGGGATTAAATCTTGCAACATTGCAGTATTGGTCTAGAATCTCCGGCACCAAACTGTCCCGGCCCAATCATCACTTGATGCAAATTTGTTTGGCGCACACAGTAACAAAAGATGTGAAGCTGCCTGGAACCTTGCTGTCTTAAGAATTTTGTAAGACTTCTCAACTCTATATAAGTGATTTTAGTATTTGCTATAGTCTTTGTCAAGCATTAGTACTATTGTAGGTACTCTCTAACTATTGATGCATAAAAAACCAAAGGATCCTTTATGTTGCTAGCCTGTGATATCCATGATGCTTGTGCTCCTATGCTATAGTACAAACTCAAGTTTTTGGTGCAAAACCTTTTTTTCCTTCATTTTTTTATACTAAAAGGTGGTGGTGATTTTGTAGGGATATGCCACTCCAAAAACATGAGGCAAAGGCATCCTTGCAGCATCACTAGCCTAAGGACATGTCAGTCCCTACATCAGTGATCACACCATCCCCAAAGAATCCAAGAATAGTCCTGATATGGAACTACAAAGTTCTAGCACTACCATGGTCGACGAAGCCATTATTCGTCCTTCGAAGCCCTGCGCCTCCTCTCGCATGGCCGATACCGTCCTGCAGCATGACTGGATACAGGAATGGAACAGGACTTTCCTTCTGGTATGCGCCGTCGGGCTCGCAACTGACCCTCTGTTCTTCTACACCCTCTCCATCAGCGGCACGAACATGTGTCTTTTCATCGACGGGTGGTTCGCAGTCACCGTCACGGTGCTGCGCTGCATGGCTGACGCGGTGCATCTGTGCAACGTGTTGATGAAGGTGAGGTTCGGGAGCTGTGGGTTGAGGCGGCAGCGGTCGGCCTTGTCAACGCAGGAGGAGGAGGAGGAGGTGGTGGTGGGCAAGGATAGACGCCGAGAGAAGTTGTCCAAGAAGGGGCTCATCTTTGATCTCTTTGTGATCCTTCCAGTGCCTCAGGTGAACTTATTCTCTCATTTATATCAATGCTTGATATTGTCTAAACTTGTTAAAAGTTCATGTCATAAGCTCCTAATCAAGAAACTGTTCTAAAAGCAGCAGTGTGCTTGCTACACAGTATCGAGTGCTTAATCATGTAAAAAATGATCAAACCTGCCACACTCTGTGAAAGTTATAAAGCTACAAGGATTTTAAAAACATAAATAAAAAAAAAATTTAAAGTCCATGATAAACCAAAAATTATAAAGTTATTTGGAGATTTTACCACACTGACAAGCAGATGTCACATTGATAAGGGACTTAATAAGTTTCCTTTAGATAGGAATGTAGTTATCAGCTCCTCTGAAGTTTGTTTGTACTGCTGGAGATAGGAGAGCAATCACATGCAGTTCACAGTGATGTGCACATGGAACCTCTATTGCTCCTATGATGTCAACAGATTGTATTGTTGTGTAGGTACTGCATAGTTCTGTAACTGTTGAGACTTGAAGTAATTTTATTGAATGGAGTAACAACATATATATAGGAGAGGCTAGCCTCCTCTTCTATCATTCTAGCCAATGTGGGACTAAAGCCCAATAACACTATATATATATATATCAACACTCCCCCTCAAGATGGGCGAAAGATATTCACTAAGCCCATCTTGTCACATCCTCTCATCATGTTGATAGAACTAAGCCCCTTTGTCAGTCCGTCTGCTACCTGATCTTTGGTTGGAACATAGCCCAGCTCTAGTTCTCCTTTATCCAGTTTCTCTTTGATGAAGAATCTGTCAATCTCAATATGTTTGGTCCTGTCATGCTGCACTGGATTGTTGGCAATATTAATAGCTGACTGGTTGTCACACCATAGCTTCATCTTTGTTCCCTGGTCCAGCTTTAGCTCCGTCAGCATATTCTTCAACCACAATAGTTCTGTGACTCCCAAGGCCATCGCTCTATACTCTGCTTCAGCTGTTGATCTGGCCACTACTGACTGCTTCTTACTCCTCCAAGAGACCAAGTTGCCTCCTACAAATATGCAGTATCCCGATGTGGATCTCCTGTCGTCAGCACAGCTAGCCCAGTCAGAATCACAATAGCCCTCAATGCCTACATGATTATTTCTTCTAAAGATCAGTCCCTTCCCGGGGGCTCCTTTCAAGTACCTCAGAATCTGGTACACTGCGTCCATGTGACCCTTCCGGGGGTCATGCATGTAGCGGCTTACTACACTTACCGCAAAGCTGATATCAGGTCGAGTGTGGCTTAAGTAGATTAACTTGCCCACCAATCTCTGATATCTATCCCGGTCAACTGGTTCTCCAGCTTCAGCATCCAGTTTAAACTTCTGGTCTATCGGTGTCGTAGCTGGTTTACATCCCATCATCCCTGTTTCCGTAAGCAGGTCCAGTGCGTACTTCCTTTGAGAAAGAACGATTCCCTCATTATCTCGAGCAATCTCAATCCCAAGGAAGTATCGAAGGGGGCCAAGATCTTTCACCTCGAACTCCTTGCCAAGTTTTACTTTGAGTTGGGCGATCTCCTGCTCATCATTGCCTGTGATAATCATATCATCTACATATACTGCAAGCATGGTGATATGGCCTCCACTCCGTCTGAAGAAGACAGTGTGATCAGCATTGATCTGCTGATATCCCATCCCTATCATTGCTCTCCTGAACCTGTCAAACCATGCCCGAGGAGACTGCTTCAGTCCATAGAGAGACTTCTTCAGTCTGCAGACCTTGCCTTCTGTCTGTTTTGTGCCGAATCCTGGTGGTATCTCCATGTACACCTCCTCTACTAGATCTCCATGAAGAAATGCATTCTTCACATCCAGTTGGTGTAGCTTCCACCCTCCATTGGCTGCCAGGGAGATCAAGGTCCTGACAGTGCTCATCTTCGCCACTGGTGCAAAGGTCTCGTCATAGTCGATGCCGTACGTCTGACTGTATCCTTTTGCCACCAGTCGAGCTTTATAGCGCTCAACCTGTCCATCTGGGTTCTGTTTCACAGTAAAAACCCATTTACATCCAACTGCTCTTTTCCCTTCTGGCAGTCTCACCAGCTCCCAAGTGTGGTTCTTCTCAAGAGCTCCCAACTCCTCGTGCATTGCCGCTTTCCACTTTGGATCGTTCTTGGCAACCTGCCAATTGTTAGGTACAGTAATACTATCCAAAGATGCTATAAATGCTCCATGAGAAGAAGATATATGATCATAAGAAACAAACTTAGCAAGATCCCAACCATATCTGTCCGGAGGATTTCCCGCATTGCTGCGAGTAGTCCTTCGTGTAGGTAGTGGTATGGGAGGGACGATATCACCTGAGGAGGGTGGTGGTGTAGATGAGGAGGATGGTGGTGTAGATGAGGAGGATGGTGGTATAGGTGTCTCAGGAGTTGGGACAGGCGCAGGCAAGGGACTTGGCACTGACACTGTAGGTACTGGTCCTGTAGTCTGCTTGTTGTTTCTCCTGTTGTAGGTCAGTAACTCCCCCTGAGCCGTAGGTGTAACACTTCTCGTCTCCTCCCTCTGTTCCGCTTCACCTTCATGTTCCTCCTCAACCGTGTCTCTATGCCAAACTTCTAAATCGGTTACCACCAGGTTCTCCAAGTTCTCTATCTCCCCCTCTCGCCTTATACTTGTAGTATGAGGCGTGTTATACGAAGTTCCATCCTGGCGGTAATATGGCTCATGCTCCCGGAAGTGGACGTCCATACTAACAAATTTCTTCTTCTCTACTGGACTCCAGCATACATACCCCTTCTGAGTTGCTGAGTAGCCCACGAAGATGCACTTGACTGCTCTAGGGTCAAGTTTTCCAACGAATGGTCTGTTGTCCTTCACAAAACACACACATCCAAACACCTTTAGTGGAAGTATTCCACTATTATTACCTTGTAATACTTCACATGGAGACTTTCATCCCAGGACTTTTGAAGGCATCCTGTTTATAAGTTGAGCTGCTGTCAACACCGCATATCCCCATAGGTGTTGTGGGACATTCATGTCGATCATCATACTTCTTGCGGTCTCCAGAAGATGTCGGTTCTTCCTTTCTGCTACTCCATTTTGTGCTGGTGTATATGCACAAGAGGTCTGATGCTGTATTCCATGTGCTGACAAGTACTCTGCAAGTGTCCTATTGGTATACTCCGTCCCATTGTCAGATCTCAGTATCTTCACCACTGCATTATACTGAGTCTGGACATATTTATGAAAGTCCCGAAAACAAGCAAATACATCACTTTTGTTCTTCATCAAATACAGCCAGGTGACACGAGATGCACAATCGATAAACGAAACAAAATACTTATACCCATTCATAGTGTTAGTAGCACATGGGCCCCAAACATCAGAATGAACTACCTCAAAGACTGAAGAACTCTTATGACCATTTCCAACATATGAACTCCTAGTAAGTTTTCCTAACTCACATGCATCGCATACTAATTTCCTTTTATTTGATTTTGCATACATATCTGGATACAACTTATTTAGAGTATCAAAGGAAGAATGCCCCATCCTCCTATGATGAAGTATCAAAGTGTCTTCAGTCTTCTGCTGCAGCTCCTCCATTCCAGCCTTCTCTGCCATAGACACCAATGCTGAGTCCAGTCCGTCTTGATCTAGGTACCACAGTCCATCATGCCAAGTGCCAGTCCCAAGTCTTCGTCCCGTCCCTTTCTCCTGGAAGATCACCTTAGGAATATCAAAAGAAACAATGCATTTTAGTTGGAGAATTATAGAACTAATAGACAAGAGACTGACTGGGAAGGATGGAGCATGCAAAACATTGGATAACCTTACTGAACCCGTACAATTAACAGTACCCTTACCGACCACTGGTTGGAAAGTACCATCCGCAGTCTGAATGGTGTCTGTCGATGCTAGGTGAGTGTACGAGGAAAACTTACTAGCATTTCCGGTCACATGTCGAGATGCTCCTGAGTCGATAATCCAGTCTGACATTTTAAGGGAAGACATAGATGCAAGAGCGTGAGACTCGTCAGTACCTTCTGATGGATGGGCATACATAGCGGCGTTGAAGAATGGAGTGGATGCCTCCTCTGCTACGCTCCTCCTGTCTCCTTCGATTGATGCTTTTTGCTTTCTCTCCAGCAGATCCAGTAGCGCCTGATCCTCCTCAGTAAAGGCGCCGCCAGCTCCTCCATTCCCATCTGCCATCAGCAGGTTTGCCCGATAGCCTCCTCGACCGCCTCGTCGGCCTCCTCGACCACGTCCACGTCCAGCATATCCTCGTCCACGTCCACCACCTGAGTCTCCCTCCTTAGGTGGTTTGGTACAAGCATATCGATGGTGGCCCATCTCCCCACAGTTGTAGCACTGCCGATTCTGTTGCCAGAGCTCTCCCTTGGATCCTGTATCCCCCGAACCGGTAGCTGCTAGTGCTGACTTCACTTCGGGTAAAGCACCTGTCGATGATGCGCCTGTCCCTGTCTGTAATCTGATCCGCGTCTCCTCCTGAATCATGGCTGAGATAGCCTCCTCGAGACTAGGGATCGCTGGCTGGGCGAGGAGTAAGGCTGTTCTCTGTGTGAATGCTGCAGTCAGTCCCTTAAGGAATTTCATCGTCCACTCCTGCAGACACACCTGTCTCTCCTTGCACTTTGGGTCCCCGCAGCTTGCCCGTTTGGAATGGTGATCATAATCCAGCCAGAGGCGTTCCAACTCCGTAGCGTACTCCTGCACCGTCTTCTCGCCTTGTACGGTATCGTCGATCTCCCCTTTTATCTGAAAGATCCGTAGATTGTTACCTATGCCATCATAGGTTCTTCTCAATTTCTTCTATACGTCTTTCACCATCTCAATGCCATCTACTGTGGAAGCAATAGACTGGACTAAGGAGTTGAGAAGCCAGATATAAATCACCATATGAGTGGATTTCCACTCGTCGCGTCCTGTCGAGCCCTCTTCCGGCTCTGTCTTCTCGCCTGTCAAGAATCCCTCCAGGTTCTTACCTGCAAGGGTTCTTCTCACCCGCCGTGACCAACTCAAATAGGTGGCTGGTCCATCCAACTTCAGATCGATGGAGGGTAGTTCTAACTTTGGCGGTGCTCGTGTCGTGCTTTCACCAGCCGACACCTTTATCAACTTCAGCAATGTCGCCACATCGTCAGCATCCAGCTTCTTGAGAATCTCCTCCATCGATGCTTCTTCTCGATCACTTCACACTTGCTCCACGACTCACGCTCGTCCTTGCCGTCCTCTCCTAAATCCGAATATGTCTGATTTCATCGGATCTAGGGATTATAGGCATCTCCTTGAGATTGATCTCAAGAACGAGCGTGAATCTTGTACCCGCAATAGCGGTACAATGAATCCTGCAGCCGTAAAAACGGTACAGAAACGAGCGTGAATCTTGTACCCGCAATAGCGGTACAATGAATCCTGCAGCCGTAAAAACGGCAGCAGCAGCAGCAGTTGCAGCCGCAACAGCGGCACAGCAACGGCAGCAGCGCGGCAGCGGCGGCGGCGGCGCGGCAGCTGCAGCAGCAGCGGGGCGGCGCTGCGGCGGCGGCGGCGCGGCAGCAGCTGCAGCGGCAGCGGGCGGCAGCAGCTGCAGCGGCAGCGGGCGGCAGCGGCGGCGTAGAAGGGGGATTAGGGTTAGGGTTTGTGTGGAGGAGGATTGGAGGAGGGGTCTCTAACGGTATGCTAAGCAATTTTAGGCTCTGATACCATGTTGAGACTTGAAGTAATTTTATTGAATGGAGTAACAACATATATATAGGAGAGGCTAGCCTCCTCTCCTATCATTCTAGCCAATGTGGGACTAAAGCCCAATAACACTATATATATATATATCAACAGTAACCTTGCAGTTAACTGGTCAAAACAAGGTCACCGTGATGTTTTTGTTCTCAAGATAAGTGTCAAAAGGAATACAAATCATTAGAAACATATTCATTCGCGCTGTTAGCATGATATCAGAGCAATCCATGTTTGAGTCGCAAGTCTAACACATGTTTTAAGCAGATGTTTTTAAAAATAGGGCTGCAGGTCGAGATCTCAACCCACAAGAGGATATTGAGCATGAAGAACCAAATAATGGTGAGCACACACTCAAAAAATGCGGGGCTTGTCGTGTCAGACATGTATCTGACACAACCCAGACCTCAAAAGTACACTAGAACACACCAAAGTAGGTGCAACATCCGTGTTGCCGTGTCCTTACAGTTTCGTGTCGCATCTGAGTCATACTATTGGTGAAGGCTATCTAAGCTTTGTACACAATTAAAGAAAGAGGCAAGGATGAACAAGGATATGGAAATGGAAACCTGATTAATGTGTGATACTTTGGTAAAGGATATCTAAGCTTTGTTCACAGTTAAAAATAAGGGTGTCCTAAGTGTCACGAAGTTCTTTCTGATGTACACAACCTTACACCAATATATAGAGCGGTCATTTCTGCGACTTAAATTTCATAAACAGTCAATATATACAATTAATACATTATTAGGAAGAAGAATATACAGAGATGAATGAATTCATACTCTAATGGAATAATCGGAGCTGAATGGTTTCAATTTGTTGCAGGTTTTCTTATGGATAGTAGCTCCAGCTTTGATCAGAAGAGGACTGACGACGACAGTGATGACCATCTTCTTGATTATGTTCCTCTTGCATTACCTGCCAAAGATCTATCATTCAGTCTGCTTCCTCCGCCGCCAGCAGAGCCTCTTAGGCTACATCTTCGGCACCATCTGGTGGGGGATTGCTCTTAACATGATAGCCTACTTTGTAGCATCCCATGTGAGTTTTATTCCCTTCTTTCCTTAAATCTGTGTAGAATGGATTAACTCGTAAATTCAGCAAACATAATGCTAATTACATTTTTATTATTCAAAATTTATCGGTATACCTGCACGAATACAGATAAGGACACGATACGGATACAGAATACAGACGTTTTCAAATAGGTACAAGGTTGTAAGTTGTAACCTATGTTGTACGAATACGGACACGGATACGGGTACGTACACGATACTAATACGGACACGGATACGGGTACGTACACGATACTAATACGGACAACCTTTTCCTGTAAACATAGGTACTACAGATGAATAATCTGCAATGCATAATTAACTTGTCATTCATCTACAAGACTCTTACAATATACTTCATATGTACTGACATATATTCCAAACTATGTACTACCTACACTTAATCTGCAGGCAGCCGGGGCGTGCTGGTACTTACTAGGGATCCAGAGGACGGTCAAGTGCCTCAGAGAGCAATGCAGGGAGACCGATGGATGCAGCCCAAGGACGCTAGCATGTGTAGATCCCATATACTATGGGAGAACCGTAGCGCTCAGAGACACCAACAGACTGGTTTGGGCTAACAGCAGCAGTGCGAAGGCCACGTGCCTCGACAGCAGCAGTAATTACGAATACGGAGCTTATAAGTGGACGGTGCCTCTTGTCACTAATACTAGCCGACTGGAGAAGGTACTCTTCCCCATATTTTGGGGTCTAATGACTCTAAGGTAAGTTCTGGATCATCCGTAGCTACTATCTTGATGCATCACTTACATTGTACTCCAGTTTCGTGTGCGATTATTGACCACTGCATACTTGATTTTGAAGTATGAATTAGTACGTACGAGGAGAGGTTATTAGGCACTATATACAAGCCAAAGTTTGTATATGAAGGCATTCTCTTTCGTATATACGATTCCTTGATCAAGTATTTTGGTTTTACAGTACATTTGGAACGATCGAGAGCACGACAGAATGGCTGGAAATCGTTTTCAACATAATCATTGTGACTACTGGGCTCCTTCTGGTCACCATGTTGATTGGGAACATCAAGGTGAGGAACCCGAACGATGTCTTGAATCTATGATTGACACAAAAATTTGTGTTTCGTGATATTGCAGCGTAACAGAATATCTCATTTTTGTGGCTTCTGAATATTCATGACTGTTCTATAAGACTTACTGAAACATGAGGCTTTCACATAGTTTGTCATGGACTCTATTATGCCAACATGATTAGGATCTTGATGACATTGTGATGTAGGTTTTCTTGCACTCGACGACATCAAAGAAGCAGGCGTTGCACCTCAAAATGAGAAGCGTGGAGCGGTGGGGAAGGCGACGCCACCTGCCTCAGGGGTTCAGGCACCGGGTGAGGCAGTTTGAGCGGCAGAGGTGGGCAGCGATGAGAGGGGTGAATGAGTGTGACATGACCCGAAACCTCCCTGAGGGCCTCAGAAGGGACATCAAGTACAACCTCTGCCTCGACCTCGTTCGACAGGTAAGTGATGTCAGCATATAGAAGGAGAAATCTATGCACAAATACTGGCACAATGGAGGTAGAATTTCACATAGGTACACTTAAATCACCTATATTGCGAAAATACAGACACGATACAAATACGGATACGGATACTATTTGCCGTGTTAGTGCAGCAAAGGAATAATTGAACCCTTCAGAACTTCAGAAAATAATACTTGGACACAAGTTACTCAAAAATTCGTAGTGCATATTGCAGGTTCCTCTGTTCCAGCACATGGATGAACTAGTCCTAGAGAACATTTGTGACAGGGTGAAGTCTCTCATCTTCCCCAAAGGAGAAGTTGTGAGTTCTCTCTCTCTCTCTCTCTCTCTCTCTCTCTCTGTGTATATATATATCTAAAAAAAATCGGAATTTCTGCGCTCGAGTATTCCGTATGTTTTCCTTAATAGCGGGTGTTGGATTGTATTTTTTGACTGATTAAAATCTCGTAAGAAATTGGTTAGTTTAACCATCTAATCTGAACTGTTAGAAAATAAAATTCAACGACTGCTATTTCGAAAAACATATAGGGATCCCAATCCCTCGTGCGCACAAACTCGTACATTATCTGATGAATTATTGATTCTTGTAGATAACCAGAGAAAGTGACCCAGTACAAAGGATGCTATTCATAGTAAGAGGCCACCTCCAAAGCAGCCAGCTCGTCCGCAACGGCGTGCAGAGCAGCTGCATGCTCGGTCCCGGGAACTTCAGCGGCGACGAGCTCCTCTCGTGGTGCCTCCGGCGACCGTTCGTGGAGCGCCTCCCCCCTTCCTCCTCGACCCTAGTGACCCTGGAGACCACCGAGGCCTTCGGCCTGGAGGCCGACGACGTGAAGTACGTGACCCAGCATTTCCGCTACACGTTCGTCAGCGAGAGGGGGAAGAGGAGCGCGAGGTACTACTCGCCCGGGTGGCGGACGTGGGCAGCGGTGGCGATCCAGCTGGCCTGGAGGAGGCACCGGCACCGGCTGACGCTCAGCTCGCTCTCGTTCCTCCGGCCTCGGAGGCCGCTGTCGAGGTGTTCGTCGCTCGGCGAGGATAAGCTACGGCTGTACACTGCGCTGCTAACGTCGCCGAAGCCCAGCCAAGATGATGATCTTACTATATGACATGGTTATATATGACAATGGTTATATATATATATATATATATATATATATATATATATATATATATATATATAAGTGATGTTTTTGCTTGGTTTCTTTCATATATTTGAAGTTGATGGACGATTTCTAGCAACTCTCACTAAACATTGCAACACCAAAGCAGTTCAGATACAGCAAAACTAGGTCGCACGGACACAGAATGCAACACAAGAGGACGAGGCAAATACACTGCGACACCGACACGACATCTAGTTGGGGGTGTCTTTATGTATTTTCGAGTGTCGGACGCATCGTGGGGGTCTAATTTCGATTTCTAGCAACTCTCACTAAACATTGCAACACCAAAGCAGTTCAGATACAGCAAAACTAGGTCGCACGGACACAGAATGCAACACAACAGGACGAGGCAAATACACTGCGACACGGACACGACATCTATTTGGGGGTGTCTTTATGTATTTTGGAGTGTCGACACATCGTGGGGGTCTAATTTTTGGAATGTCCACGCTTCCTAGCTGCAAAGCTCCCTAGCAAACAAACGAGAATCAAATCGATTCCTTCCCTACTGGTCTTCCTCGTCGAAATTCAGACTCTGGCACGATGAGGAACCCGAACCGTCGTCCGCAGCGAAGCAGGACCTCCTGCCGACGAGCTCCGCGACCCGCTTAGCGCATCCGGAGTCGCGGGGGCTCTCGATCGCGCCGTGCCGCAGCGTCCTGATCTTCGGGAGCGCCGCGGCCATCTTCATGATCGAAGGCGGGGACGACGAGGTCCTCTCCTCTTCTGCATTCATCAAGCTCCTCGCAGTCAATCCTCCGAGAGACAGAGATCGGCCGCTGCCACTCATGTCCTCCTTGCCGGATTCCGGCAACGACCACTTCCGCTTCTTGCTGTCCGGCTCGCCGCCGCCACCGCCGATCAGGCTGTACCGGCTCGCCACGATCCTCACCTTTGCGTTCGGCCTCTTGCCGGTGGTCTTGGCCTCTTGGAACAGAGCCTTCGGCTTGATGTTCGACGTCGGCCCTTCCTCCCTCCTAACCGGCTTCTTCGCTCCGACGGTCAACACCCCTTTCCTCAGCTCGGACACCCTCGAACTAGTCGCCGCCCGTCGCGGCTTTGGGCTACTGCTCAGGCTCCTGCCGGCCCGGGTTTCTTTAGCCCCCTTGATCGCATCTTGAATCTTGCTCGTCTGCCGGCACCGGCTCCGAGCGGAGAATATCTCCGCCGGCCCGATGCTCATCCCCCTCCTCCGCGACGATGCCACGGGGCCCTCCTCCTCCTCCCTGATGCCTCCGAGCTTCCGAGGCAAAGGCTTCCGCCCGGCCCCCGAGCCGGAGATCTCCGTCGGGCCGAGGCTGAGCCCTCTCCTGCGGCTCCCCGGGGATTCCAGGACCTTCTTCTCCGTCGGAGGTTCTCGAATCCTCTTGGCGGCCGAGGCCGAAGCCGGGAACGGGATCGAGCCCGCGCTGGCGATTCTCGAGATCTCCATCGGGCCGAGGCTCATCCCTCTTCTTCTGCAGCTTCCCGGAGATTGCTGAGCCCTCAGCGGAGTCGGCGACTCGGCGGCCATGAACTTCGCGGGCACGACGCGGCCGCGCTTCGCGGGCGGCGCGGCGGCGGGCTTCGGGGAGGGGGCGGCGGGCCCGGCCTTCTTGATCTTGAGGAGGTGGAGCTTCTTGGAGAGGCGGGCGATCTCCCGCTCGAGCTCTTGGATCTCGGAGTCGACGCCGGCGTGGGGCTCCTCCGCGGGGTTGGGGCAGCGGTTCTCCTTGGCGCCGGGGTCGTCGAGGCTGATGGGCTGGAGCGGGAGCCACGGGAGGTTCTCTGCGGCGGCGGCGCCGGCGGCGGGGGCTTCGACGACGAACGCGGCGTTGTCCCATACTTTGAGGGGGCTGCGGGCTGTGAGAGTGTTCATTGTTAGGGAGAGAGAGAGAAAGAGAGAGAGAGAGAGAGAGTTGAGAGAGGGAAGGGGGAGGAGTGGGGGTTGTGATCAAGAAGAAAAAATGTGGGGTTTTCGACCGTTAGGGAGTGGGGGTGGAGAAATATAGCCGTTGGAGTGTAGTGGTTGAAACCTGACCGTTCGATCAGAAAACGCTCCGATAGGGAAATGTTATAAAGAGAATATTTTAACGATGTGCCGAAAAGTCCACACGTGACCCGATGCCACGTGTCATTTTTTTATTGGACAATTTTTTTTTTCGAGCAGCAATTTATGGAATACTAGTGGATAACCCGTGTCATAATGGCACGGACACGAACCTGGCCTTCTCGACGTAGGCGTGCAGGCACCAGGCCAGCGCCAGGGAGTTCCGGACGGAGACGCAGCCTCCGAACCCGGCCTTCTCGACGTAGGCGTACAGGCACCGGGCCAGCGCCAGGGACCCGAGTCCGGCGAAGGCGGACACGGCAAAGACCACGGTGGCGACGTTCAGGGCGGCGTGGATGTAAGTCCCCTGAATTTCAGGGTTTATTTTAAATTTTCTAAATAAATTATTTTCAATAAATATTTTATTTTTAATTATTTTGATCATTAATGTTCTCTCCCGTGACTTTGACTTCTGGAGCGTCAGGGATGCCAATCTCTGTAAACTCTCTTTACGAGTTTTGTAGTAGACAAGATTATCTTCGTTTTGATATATCATGTCCCACTTGAACTCGTTCCCTTGTGCTCTTTTTGTATCGCGCAATTTCGGGTCAACTTAGACCAATTAATCGTTGAATAATTATTCCCACTTTTATCTTTGATCATCGTTTGCACGTTACCGTGACTTATAATTTAGGAGCACCAGACCAATCGTTTTCTCAGAACCAACTTCTCATGAATGATCTACTCGAGACGCTCTACACCATGACCTTCGTGTTCCACTCAGACACTCCATTTTGTGCTTCATTTCCTTCGCACAACTTTCGGGTCAATTTAGGCCGATTAATTATCTACCGTAGAACCTGATTTAATTTCCAATTTAATTTCGGAACCCGACATCGATCCAACCTAGTCGACCCAAAGTATGGACATGGTCCACATGAAGCCTACTACCCACATGAAACTTGTGTCCCATTTATTTAAGTCCCCACATGTTACTTATTTATCCATGATCATAAATACCTATTTTAATTCAATTATTGCACCCTGTCCGATTTTGACCTGACCCGGCTCGACCGAACCCGAACCCAAGCTCCATATTGTCCTCCCATGACTACCCAAGTACCCCACACAATATTTCTCTTTTTCCTATTTTGAAAATATCTCTTCCTCTCTCTACTTTACAAATATCCCATATATATATATATATATATATATATATATATATATATATATATATATATATATATATATATCCTATAACAAACACACCTCACCGCCTCACCCCCATCACAGCCCGCACACCCCCCCTTTGGCCGACCTCTCTCTCTCCCTCTCTCTCAAATATCTCTCTCTCTCTCTCCCTCTCCCTCTCTATCATAATATCTCTCTCACTCTTTCTATATATATAATATATATACACTCACATATATCACTCTCTCTCTCTCTCAACACAACTCACACACACACCACCCCACCCCTACAGCCGAACCCCCCCTCCACAATCGACCTCCACCACCATCTCAGCCACCACCACCACCGTGAGCAACACCATCACCACCACCTTCACTATTACTATCATCACCACCATCACCATCTCACCACCTTTACCATCATCAACACCCGAACCACCACCACCGTCCGCCGTCGCCTCCACGGCCACCGCCGCAGCCGCCGCTCCAGGCCGGCGAGCACCCCCCACGCTGCCGAGCAGCGCTGCAGCAGCTGCGAGTAGCAGCAGTGGCTGCCGCGCCACCACCGCACGCGCATGGACGTGTGGCACGCGGCCATCCGGCCAACCGTCGCCGCCGTTAACCACCCACAGCTCGTGCGCGAGGCTGGGCGACCCCCCTGGGCAGTCGTCGTCCTCCCCGACGCGAGAAACAGGCTATTCGTGCGTTTTGAACGGAATCCCGATGTGACGTGCGTGTTTTAAACTCGGAAATGGCGCTCCGTCGCAGCGACTTCGTGCGTGTTTTCTGGTCAATCCGACCGTTGGATCGGCGAACTCTTTGCTCCGTCACAATCTCGGTATATACCCCTTCACTCCCCTCAAGTTCGTCCGTTAATTTTATCGTTTGATACATCAAAACTGGCCACCAAGTTGACACTTTAAATTGTACTATTTTTGGACAGTTTTGTGGAGCCGACTTCGTCAGCTCGTAACTCTGCCGTCGTAGCTCCGGTTGGCACGCTACCAGTTCCTGTGCGTAGCTGGTATAACCCTCTTTCTGCTCTTTAAGTTTCGTTTCATTATGAGCATGTTTGGTTGGTCGAATTCGACGCCAAAGTTGGTCGTCCGAATTCTTAATTTTGTACTTGTTAAATTCTATTTTTGAACCCGGGACTCCGAATTCAATTTCTGACACCACCAGTAGACTCGTGGCGTCGTTCTGGCACGTTTTCATATAAAGTTTGCTTGATTTAGAGAACGTGGGCCCTAGCACGCATTTCGGTACAAAGTGGGTCCCACATTCCGAGTCAACGGGTCACTTTGAGATCGGCTCATCGGAATCCAATTCCGGATATACCGTTGAGTTCGTATCGTCATTCTGGACTTGTTGACATATAATTTGCTGAATTTTGAAGATATTTGCTCTGGCACGCATTTCGGTGCAAACCGGATTTCAAGTGTCCGCGTCAACGTGTCATTTTGAGATCGGCTCATCGAAATTCCATTTTGGACACACCGTTGGGTTCGTATCATCATTCTGGATTCGTGGACATATAATTTGCTAAGTTTTGTAGACTTCTATCCTGACACATTTTTCGGTGCAAAGTGTGTCCAACGGCGGACATCATTTTGACCCAAAATTATCGTTTTGCCCCTGCATCCAAATTGGACTTATGGATAGGCTATCCTAGCTAATTTGACCGTTCTGGACACGTTGGTGATATTTATTTTATCATCCGACAACATCTGTAGATTTTTCTTATGTATCATCCTTAATTTGTAATTAATTATTTTTCCAGAAATTGTTACTTTCTGTTTTTGAATTTATATATATTTTTTAATTGCTGTAAAAACCTGAGAAAAAGTGTATTTAAATACTATGTTAATTTAGCTAATTTAATATGATTTTTTCAGCATTTAATAAGTACTTTTGGTATTTTATAAAAATAGGAAAACAGAACTCATTTTTAGGATACATGTGTTTGCTGATTTTTAATAAATATCTATGAGGGTTTATAAATCCCAGAAAAATTAGTATAAATTTCTATAATTAACAAGGATCATTTTGGTACTTTATTTTATGTATAATTAAGTTTTTTGTCTATCTCAAAAATTGTTGGAACTCAGTGTACAGTCTGATTTATTTATTGAATAGTTACGACTTGTAAAGTTTTGTGTTGATTTGAGTTATTGTAGTATTGGACCTCACCCTACACTAGTGTAAAGGCCCTAGAAAATTAGTTTGGATATAGTGTCACTCCACATTAGACTTTTATGCTAGGTCCCCACTTGGCTAGTATCCAGTTAGGAGTCGTGTCACACCACTAGTGTAATCTTGAACATAACTTAGATGCTGAGTTTGTATATCATTATTGACAGGACACCGGACATCTATATCTTCGTACTAGTATTCTTGCTTTGCTCGAGGCAAGTACCCCTACAAGCTTATTTACTGCGTATAAAAATAAACTGTGGTTAAATCATGTCAAAATACTTCTTTCTGGATAACTGCAAGTTAAATCTTCACATGTTGTATTATTTTCAGTACCTACAATGCTTAGGACAGTTATCATATCTTCACATGCTTCTTACTGGTTCTCAGTACATGTCATGCTTTAAACTGCTCTGAGTATCCACTATGTTTTATACTGCTCTCAGTACCTACCATGCCTATACTGCTCCCAGTATCTTTCATATGTTTTATACTGTTCTCGTATCACTCATATGTTAATAAAAACGGGTTAAGGGAAAACTGTTAGTAGTGTACGTGATCATGCCCCCCTTCTCCGTATGTATTTACCGAGCATTGTTACATTCTATATGTACCTTTGTCGTATGTCTGATCCCGCGTTTGTGTATGGATATACACCGATGCCGTTAAGGGTACGTATGTACACTTCAAAAAATTGATATGTACCACTGTACATCCTATTTCACCTATTGACTGATCACTCACCTACTACAGTTTTAAACTTTAAAATAAATATGTATTGCCATGATGAAATGTATCTAAAACTGGATAAATCAAGATGTGCCATGATTATGTTATTTCATCTTTTTCCATCACATGATCAGTATTATATGTTTGTAGAATCAGTACTTGCTTCCGTCCTGACAGGATAACGTTGTAGGTTCACTTTTCGAGGAGGAAATGCTATGTGATTCATATTATGGTACTGCATTTGAGGACCTGGCCTTAGCTTCAGAAGAGGTCCCAGCGGGGAACCTTGCTTAGATATTTTTCATGTGTTTTGAGACTTAGACTTTGTTTTGAACTTATATTTGGATACTGGACTTTGTCTCCAGTTAGATACTTATAAAGTGTATTATTAAGTCTGTACTTGTTTACTTTCGCTTATAGATGCTGTGTTGTGATGAACCTTTAAATGTGATTTTAGAACTGTTAGCAGCTTAGATCCTTTATTGTCTATTCTTAGAACAGCTTACTACGCTTTAACCAAGCGTAGGCTGGACATGGCTCGGCCCGGTCCAACAATTTGGATAACGGGTCGTGACATGTTTTTAGTGGTGGCCCATGCAGGTCCAGACTTAAGTTGTTTGGTTACGTTATTGTACCAAGCATGCCTGCAACTAGGATCTTAAGACAACTTGTTAGCACTAGGAATAAACATTTAGAATACCTAGAGGATTTCTAGGATTGCAACATAGGAAAACTCATCACAACATAGGACCGTTAACTGTATTTAGCCTCTTGCTTGAAATTCAGTGGATTACAATTTTGACCAGGATAGTACCCATGGGATGACCCCTGAGGATCTCACTCTAATCTTACCTCGAAATCTGTTTCCACTTGTTTCCATTTGCTCTTCCTTAATTCATTGTTGAATTTAATTTCTGATTTTCGTTGTTGACTTTGAGCTTGCATCGTGATAAATTTTGTGGATTGCATTGTGATATATCCTGATAAGGTAAATGTCTGCTTTATTTATGAAGTTTAGAATTTATCGCAGCCATATTAGCTGGTATGACAAAAACATAGGGCCTGATTTTGGATATACTTATCTTAGTTATGGAATTTAGATTTTCTTGCAGCCATACCGATTGGCGTGGCGAGGATTCTAGATAACATGATTATAGGGTGTATACCATAGTTATGACTCTATCGTTTACTGCATCTAAGCTTACTGGTGTGGCAAAAATTCTGGCAACATGATTTCAGGAAGACGTGTATGGTTACCAGATCATATCTCAGCTTGGTTCACTTCGTTATGACCGATTGAGAAAGAATAAATTCTTATTATCATTCTTCCCCGTCTTGATTAACTCGGTCATAACAAAGTAAACCAAGTTGAGATATGATCTGATAACCATACACGTCTTCCTGAAATCATGTTGCCAGAATTTTTGCCCCACCAGTAAGCTTAGATGCAATAAACGATAGAGTCATAACTAAGGTATACTCCCTAAAATCATATTATCTAGAATCCTCACCACGCCAACCGGTATCGCTGCGAGAAAATCTAAATTATATGAATAGGATAGTATATCCAAAATCAGGCTCTATGTTTTTGTCATACCAGCTAATATGGCTGCGATAAATTCTAAACTCCATAACTAAAGCAGACGTTTACCTTATCAGGATATATCATAATTTAATCCACAAAATTTATCACGATGCAAGATCAAAGTTAACAACGAAAATCAGAAATTAAATTCAACAACGAATTTAAGGAAGAGCAAATGGAAATAAGTGAAAACAGATTTCTAGATAAGATTAGAGTGAGATCCTCAGGGGTCATCCCAAGGGTACTATCCTGGTCAAAATTGACCCACTGAAATACAAACAAGAGGCTAAATATAGTAAACGGTCCTATGCTGTGACGAGTTTTCCTATATTGCAATCCTAGAAATCCTCTAAGTGTTCTAAATGTTGTCCTAGTGTTATCAAGTTGTCCTAGATCCTAATTGCAGGCATGCTTGGTACAATAACGTAACCAAACAACTTAAGTCTGGACTTGCATGGGCCGCCAAAAAAACATGTCACGACCCGTTACCCAAATAGTTGGGCCGGGCCGAGCCATGTCCAGCCTACGCTTGATTAAAGCGTAGTAAGCTGTTCTAATAATAGACAATAAAGGATCTAAGTAACTAACAGTTCTAAAATCATATTTAAAGTTCATCACAACAGAGCATCTATAAGCGAAGGTAAACAAGCACAGACTTAATAATACATAACCAAAGTATCTAACTGGAGACAAAGTCCAGTATCCAAATATAAGTACAGACAAAGTCTAAGTCTCAAAACACAAAAAAGATAACTAAGCAAGGTTCCCCGCTGGGGCCACTTCTGGAGCTAAGGCCAGGTCCTCAATGCAGTACCATAATATGTAACATAGCGTTTTCCTCCTCGAAAAGTATACCTACAACGTTATCCTGTCAGGACGGGAGCAAGTACAACCTCTACAACTAAAGTACTGAACATATAATGAAAGAGATGTACAACAAGAAACATGGTGTGATAAGTCTATAAAACAGGAAATACTGGAAAACATGGTCTCATGGTACAACTAGGATCACAGTATCATAGTAACATATGGAACATGGCATCTCATAGTCTATCATGGCATGGACACATATGTCATATAGACAGATGTATATATAATGTTTAAAACTGTAACAGGTACGTGATCGGTCAATAGATGTACAATGTACTGAGGTACAATGTAAATAAAATGTACATACGTACAAGTGAAAACAAGCGATAGATGTACATACGTACAAATACAGCTGGTGCGCCTACGACAAGGTATACATAAAATGTCAACCTTACTCGGTACGTACGTACGAGTAAGGGGGCATGATCACGTACTCAACTATCAGTTTTCCCATAACCCATATTCTATCATGTGAGAGATACGAGAACAGTAAAAACATGTGAGGGATACTGGGAGTAATATAAGCATGGCCGGTACTGGGAACAGTATGAAACATGTGAATACTCCGAGTAGTATAAAGCATAGTAAAACATGTACTGAGAACCAGTAAGAAACATGTAAAGATATAAGAACTGTCCTAAGCATGTCAGGTACTGTAAGTAATACAACATGTGAAGACATAGCTTGCTACCTCAAGGATCAGTATTTTAACAGGGTTAATACATGTTCTAGCATTAAAAGACAGTAAATGAGTGTGTAGATGTACTTGCCTCGAGCAAAGCAAGAATACTAGTGCGAAGATGTAGATGCCTGGTGTCCTGTCAATAATGATATGCAACTCAGTTCTAAGCTATGTTCAATAATACACTAGTGGTGTGACACGACTCCCAACTAGATACTAACTAAGTGGGGACCTAACATAAAAGTCTAATGTAGAGTGCCACTAATATCCAAACTAATGTTCTAGGATCTTTACACTAGTGCGGGGTGAGGTCCAATACTATAACAACTCAAATCAACGCAAAACTTGCAAGTTGTAACTACTCAATAAATAAATCAAACGGTACACTAAGTTCCAACAATTTTAGAGATAGACAAAATGCTTAAATATATATAAAATAAAGTACCAAAATAATCCTTGTTAATTATAGAAATTTATACTAATTTTTCTGGGATTTATAAACCCTCATAATTATTTATTAAAAATCAGCAAACATAAATATACTGAAAATGAGTTCTGTTTTTCTATTTTTATAAAATACCAAAAGTACTTATTAAATGCTAGAAAAATTATAATAAATTAGCTAAATTAACATAATATTTAAATACAATTTTTCCCAGATTTTTACAGAAATTAAAATATATATAAAAATTCAAAACCAGAAAGTAACAATATCTAGAAAAATAATTAATTATAAATTAAGGATAATACATAATCAAAATCTACAGATGTTGTCGGATGATAAAATAAATATCCCCAACGTGTCCAGAACGGTCAAATCAGCTAGGATAGCCTACCCATAAGTCCAATTTGGACACATGGACAAAACGGTAATTTTGGGTCAAAATGATGTCCGTCGTTGGATACACTTTGCACCGAAAAGCGTGTCGGGATAGAAGTCTACAAAATCTAGCAAATTATATGTCCACGAATCCAGAATGATGATACGAACCCAACGGTATGTCCAAAATGGAATTCCGATGTGTCGATCTCAAAATGATACGTTGACGCGACACTTGGTATCCAGTTTGCACGAAAATGCGTGCCGGAGCAAATGTCTTCAAAATTCAGAAAATTATATGTCAACGATTCCAGAATGACGATACGAACTCAACGGTATATCCGGAATTGGATTCCGATGAGCCGATCTCAAAGTGACCCGTTGACTCGAAAAATGGGACCCACTTTGCACCGAAATGCGTGCCAGGGCCCACGTTCTCCAAATCAAGCAAACTTTATATGAAAACATGCCAGAACGACGCCACGAGTCTACTGGTGGTGTCAGAAATTGAATCCGGAGTCCCGGGTTCAAAAATAGAATTTAACAAGTGCGATTTAAAGAATTCGGACGGCCAACCTTGGGCGTCGAATTCAACCAACCAAACGTGCTTAAAATGAAACGAAATATAAAGGAGACAGGAAGATGGTTATACCAGCTGTGCACCGGAACTGATGGTGCGCAAAACGGAGCTGCGACGGCGAAGTTACGAGCTGACGAAGTCGGCTCCACGAAACTGTCCAAAAACAGTTCAATTTAAAGTGTCAACTTGGTGGCCAGTTTTGAGGTATCAAACGACGAAATTAACGGACGAAAATTGACAGGAGTGAAGATGGATATACCGAGATTGTGACGGAGTAAAAAGTTCGCCGATCCAACCGTCGGATCTCCCGAAAAATGTGCACGAAGTCGCTGTCCCGAAACACAATTTCTGAAATTTTCCTCCGCGCGCGTCGACGGGATTTCGTTCAAAACGCACGAATCGTGTGTTTCACACGTCGGGGAGGCCGGAGACTCTCCCGGGGTGGTCGCCCGGGTTCGCCGGAGGCGTGGGGAGCTTACGGGGGCAGGCCGGCCACGTGGTGGCATGGATGTGGTGGTGGTGGGAGTGGTTTAATGGTGGTGGTGGTGCTTAATGATGATGATGGGGAAGATGATGAAGAAGAGGAGGAGGAGATGGAGGAGAGGGTGGAGCTAGGGAGGAGGTCGGCAGCCATGGGGGGGTGCTGTCGGCCGAGAGGGTGGTGGGAGGAGAGAGTTGTGTGTGTGTGTGTTTTGTATGTCTGTGTGTGTATATATAATGAGAGGGGGTGAGAATAGAGGGAGAGAGAGAATGATATTTGAAAGAAAGGGGGGGCATGATGTCGGCTGAAGTGGGGGGGAGGTGTTCTTGCTGGTGAGGTGGGGATGGGGGAGTGTTGTGTAGGTGTAAAGTGAGGGAGAGAGAGAATGATATGTTTATATATGTATATATATATATATATATATATATATATATATATATATGTAGGTATATATATATATAAAGAGAGATAGAGAGAGAAAAGTATAGAGAGAGGGGGGTGGGGAAATGAGGTCGGCTGAGAGGGGGTTTCGGCTGCTGTGAGGGGGAGTGAGGGGGGGGGGGTGTAGGTGTATGTTTGTTTGTGTGGAGAGAGAGAGTTTAATATATATATATATATATATATATATATATATATATATATATATATATATATATATATATATATATATATATATATATAGGATACTTGTAAAGTGGAGAGAGAAAAAATAGATATTTAAAATAGGAGAAATAGGGGAAAAATATGTGGGGTATTTATGCAGTCATGAGAGAACAATACGGAGCTTGGGTTCGGGTTCGGTCGAGCCGGGTCGGGTCGAAATCGGACAGGGGGCAATAATTAAATTAAAATAGGGATTTATAATCATGGGTAAATAAATACCATACGGGGACTCCAATAAATGGGACACAAGTTTCATGTGGGTAGTAGGCTTCATGTGGGCCACGTCCATACTTTGGGTCGACTAGGTTGGATCGATGTCGGGTCCCGAAATTAAATCGGAAATTAAATCGGGTTTCACGGTAGATAATTAATCGGCCTAAATTGACCCGGAAGTTGTGCGAAGAAAATGAAGCACAAAATAAAGTGTCTGAGTGGGACACGAAGGTCATGGGTGGAGAGCGTCTCGAGTAGATCATTCATGAGAAGTTGGTTCTGAGAAAATGACTGGTCTGGTACTCCTAAATTAAAAGCCACAGTAACGTGCAAACGATGATCAAAGATAAAAGTGGGAATAATATTCAACGATTAATTGGTCTAAGTTGACCCGAAGTTGCACGATACAAAAAGAGCACAAGGGAACGAGTTCAAGTGGGACATGATATATCAAAAAGAAGATAATCTTGTCTACTTCAAAACTCGTGAAGAGAGTTTACAGAGATTGGCATCCCTGACGCTCCAGAAGTCAAAGTTACGGAAAGGCACATAAATGATAAAAACAATTAAATAAATAAAATATTTATCGATAATAATTCATTTAGAAAAATTTAAAACAGCCCTGAAATTCAGGGGGCTTACATCCTACCCACCTTACAAAAATTTCGTCCTCGAAATTAAAAAAATCATCCAATAGGTCAAACTATAACAAGCAGCTGCTCTGGCTACAATACTCAATCTGCTACTCTTGTAATCATTTCTTTTGTTTCTCTTTACAATCTTTTTGATTCAGGTTCAACAAAGTCCTTCTATCATAAACTATGTCATATATCCTTTAAAATCTTCCATACTAACATGGAACATTTATGTATACCCTACAATATAGGTCATTCTCTGTACATGTCTATAAGCCTAAAATGCTTAATCATCAACCGTATTTTCAACCTCAATCGTAATTACTGGATTTCCTTATCGTATTCTAAGTATCCATATTCTATCAATCCACAGTTCCTTAGCATCATTTATCGCCAATCCTTTCCTACCGTTTCTCCTTGAAATTATACGTTCAATTCTTATCCTTGGCGTAGAGCCTTTTTCTTTTTACTCAACAAGTCCTTCGAATATAAATCCTCGATTTCAAACTCCCGATTTATTAATTACCAATGTACATATGTCTTTGTCTTGTTCTGATATCTTCTCGATCTCGTACGCAATACGATAACTCATTCTAATTTATTCTATATCAATCCACGTATCGATCTACCCTCTAATCACATGTAATTAGCTATAGATAACCAACCAAAATTCTACAAATGCTAAATCCTCAATTCGTAAATACATGATTCGGATCCTCATTCTGTAGTCACAATAATATACTATCTCATGATTCCATCATAGATACCCTATCATCAAGTCATACTATCAACACAGTCGTTCTTAATGGTTTCTAAGTCTACTACAGTCAATCACTCATACTTGTCCCATAAGCTTAGTCTAACCAATCCCTAGGAAAAGTATTTATCACAATCACACAATACATTTATAGTTATACTACAGGATCAGTTAACAAGGTTTGGCTATTTCGGTCGCCTATGAAGCAGAAGGTAACAAGGCCTAAGACTGGGTTAAGCAATCCATAACAGTGTCCAAACAAGTTAAAGGTCAAACAAGACAGAAAAGTTTATCGGAATATCTCCAAGAATGGTACGAGGACAACGGAATACATAACGAGAAAAATTAACCAAGAGGTTAACGAAGAAGAGTTTAGTCAAGTCATAGGAAAGATGAGACATAAAAAATAATTATGTCCAAAAAGATAACATGAAAGCAATCTTGTTAGAGAGTCCTAGAGAACCTATAATCCTAGTTGCAGATGTAGATAGAACGGAGTTAATCAAGACGGGGAAGAATAATGATAAGAACTTATTCTTGCTCATTCGGTCATAACAAAGTAAACCAAGTTGAGATATGATCTGATAACCATACACGTCTTCCTGAAATCATGTTGCCAGAATTTTTGCCCCACCAGTAAGCTTAGATGCAATAAACGATAGAGTCATAACTAAGGTATACTCCCTAAAATCATATTATCTAGAATCCTCGCCATGCCAACCGGTATCGCTGCGAGAAAATCTAAATTATATGAATAGGATAGTATATCCAAAATCAGGCTCTATGTTTTTGTCATACCAGCTAATATGGCTGCGATAAATTCTAAACTCCATAACTAAAGCAGACGTTTACCTTATCAGGATATATCATAATTTAATCCACAAAATTTATCACGATGCAAGATCAAAGTTAACAACGAAAATCAGAAATTAAATTCAACAACGAATTTAAGGAAGAGCAAATGGAAATAAGTGAAAACAGATTTCTAGATAAGATTAGAGTGAGATCCTCAGGGGTCATCCCAAGGGTACTATCCTGGTCAAAATTGACCCACTGAAATACAAACAAGAGGCTAAATATAGTAAACGGTCCTATGCTGTGACAAGTTTTCCTATATTGCAATCCTAGAAATCCTCTAAGTGTTCTAAATGTTGTCCTAGTGTTATCAAGTTGTCCTAGATCCTAATTGCAGGCATGCTTGGTACAATAACGTAACCAAACAACTTAAGTCTGGACTTGCATGGGCCGCCAAAAAAACATGTCACGACCCGTTACCCAAATAGTTGGGCCGGGCCGAGCCATGTCCAGCCTACGCTTGATTAAAGCGTAGTAAGCTGTTCTAATAATAGACAATAAAGGATCTAAGTAACTAACAGTTCTAAAATCATATTTAAAGTTCATCACAACAGAGCATCTATAAGCGAAGGTAAACAAGCACAGACTTAATAATACATAACCAAAGTATCTAACTGGAGACAAAGTCCAGTATCCAAATATAAGTACAGACAAAGTCTAAGTCTCAAAACACAAAAAAGATAACTAAGCAAGGTTCCCCGCTGGGGCCACTTCTGGAGCTAAGGCCAGGTCCTCAATGCAGTACCATAATATGTAACATAGCGTTTTCCTCCTCGAAAAGTATACCTACAACGTTATCCTGTCAGGACGGGAGCAAGTACGTACCTCTACAACTAAAGTACTGAACATATAATGAAAGAGATGTACAACAAAAAACATGGTGTGATAAGTCTATAAAACAGGAAATACTGGAAAATATGGCCTCATGGTACAACTAGGATCACAGTATCATAGTAACATATGGAACATGGCATCTCATAGTCTATCATGGCATGGACACATATGTCATATAGACAGATGTATATATAATGTTTAAAACTGTAACAGGTACGTGATCGGTCAATAGATGTACAATGTACTGAGGTACAATGTAAATAAAATGTACATACGTACAAGTGAAAACAAGCGATAGATGTACATACGTACAAATACAGCTGGTGCGCCTACGACAAGGTATACATAAAATGTCAACCTTGCTCGGTACGTACGTACGAGTAAGGGGGCATGATCACGTACTCAACTATCAGTTTCTCCATAACCCATATTCTATCATGTGAGAGATACGAGAACAGTAAAAACATGTGAGAGATACTGGGAGTAATATAAGCATGGCCGGTACTGGGAACAGTATGAAACATGTGAATACTCCGAGTAGTATAAAGCATAGTGAAACATGTACTGAGAACCAGTAAGAAACATGTAAAGATATAAGAACTGTCCTAAGCATGTCAGGTACTGTAAGTAATACAACATGTGAAGACATAGCTTGCTACCTCAAGGATCAGTATTTTAACAGGGTTAATACATGTTCTAGCATTAAAAGACAGTAAATGAGTGTGTAGATGTACTTGCCTCGAGCAAAGCAAGAATACTAGTGCGAAGATATAGATGCCTGGTGTCCTGTCAATAATGATATACAACTCAGTTCTAAGCTATGTTCAATAATACACTAGTGGTGTGACACGACTCCCAACTAGATACTAACTAAGTGGGGACCTAACATAAAAGTCTAATGTAGAGTGCCACTAATATCCAAACTAATGTTCTAGGATCTTTACACTAGTGCGGGGTGAGGTCCAATACTATAACAACTCAAATCAACGCAAAACTTGCAAGTTATAACTACTCAATAAATAAATCAAACGGTACACTAAGTTCCAACAATTTTAGAGATAGACAAAAAGCTAAATATATATAAATAAAGCACCAAAATAATCCTTGTTAATTATAGAAATTTATACTAATTTTTCTGGGATTTATAAACCCTCATAATTATTTATTAAAAATCAGCAAACATAAATATACTGAAAATGAGTTCTGTTTTCCTATTTTTATAAAATACCAAAAGTACTTATTAAATGCTAGAAAAATTATAATAAATTAGCTAAATTAACATAATATTTAAATACAATTTTTCCCAGATTTTACAGAAATTAAAATATATATAAAATTCAAAACCAGAAAGTAACAATATCTAGAAAAATAATTAATTATAAATTAAGGATAATACATAATCAAAATCTACAGATGTTGTCGGATGATAAAATAAATATCCCCAACGTGTCCAGAACGGTCAAATCAGCTAGGATAGCCTACCCATAAGTCCAATTTGGACACAGGGACAAAACGGTAATTTTGGGTCAAAATAATGTCCGCCGTTGGACACACTTTGCACCGAAAAGCGTGTCGGGATAGAAGTCTACAAAATCTAGCAAATTATATGTCCACGAATCTAGAATGATGATACGAACCCAACGGTATGTCCAAAATGGAATTCCGATGTGCCGATCTCAAAATGATACGTTGACGCGACACTTGGTATCCGGTTTGCACGTAAATGCGTGCCGGAAGCAAATGTCTTCAAAATTCAGCAAATTATATGTCAACGATTCCAGAATGACGATACGAACTCAACGGTATATCCGGAATTGGATTCCGATGAGCCGATCTCAAAGTGAACCGTTGACATCGAAAAATGGGACCCGCTTTGCACCGAAATGCGTGCCAGGGCCCACGTTCTCCAAATCAAGCAAACTTTATATGAAAACATGCCAGAACGACGCCACGAGTCTACTGGTGGTGTCAGAAATTGAATCCGGAGCCCCGGGTTCAAAAATAGAATTTAACAAGTGCGATTTAAAGAATTCGGACGGCCAACCTTGGGCGTCGAATTCAACCAACCAAACGTGCTTAAAATGAAACGAAATATAAAGGAGACAGGAAGATGGTTATACCAGCTTGTGTACCGGAACTGATGGTGCGCAAAACGGAGCTGCGACGGCGAAGTTACGAGCTGACGAAGTCGGCTCCACGAAACTGTCCAAAAACTAGTTCAATTTAAAGTGTCAACTTTGGTGGCCAGTTTTGAGGTATCAAACGACAGAAATTAACGGACGAAAATTGACAGGAGTGAAGATGGATATACCGAGATTGCGACGGAGTAAAAAGTTCGCCGATCCAACCGTCGGATCTCCCGAAAAATGTGCACGAAGTCGCTGTCCCTGAAACACAATTTCTGAAACTTTCCTCCGCGCGCGTCGACGGGATTTCGTTCAAAACGCACGAATCGTGTGTTTCACACGTCGGGGAGGCCGGAGACTCTCCCGGGGTGGTCGCCCGGGTTCGTCGGAGGCGTGGGGAGCTTACGGGGGCAGGGCCGGCCACGTGGTGGCAGTGGATGTGGTGGTGGTGGGAGTGGTTTAATGGTGGTGGTGGTGCTTAATGATGATGATGGGGAAGATGATGAAGAAGAGGAGGAGGAGATGGAGGAGAGGGTGGAGCTAGGGAGGAGGTCGGCAGCCATGGGGGGGTGCTGTCGGCCGAGAGGGTGGTGGGAGGAGAGAGTTGTGTGTGTGTGTGTTTTGTATGTGTGTGTGTATATATAATGAGAGGGGGTGAGAATAGAGGGAGAGAGAGAATGATATTTGAAAGAAAGGGGGGGCATGATGTCGGCTGAAGTGGGGGGGAGGTGTTCTTGCTGGTGAGGTGGGGATGGGGGAGTTTTGTGTAGGTGTAAAGTGAGGGAGAGAGAGAATGATATGTTTATATATGTATATATATATATATATATATATATATATATATATATATATATATATATATATATATATATATATATATAGGTATATATATATATAAAGAGAGATAGAGAGAGAAAAGTATAGAGAGAGGGGGGTGGGGAAATGAGGTCGGCTGAGAGGGGGTTTCGGCTGCTGTGAGGGGGAGTGAGGGGCGGGTGTAGGTGTATGTTTGTTTGTGTGGAGAGAGAGAGAGTGAGAGAGAGTTATATATATATATATATATATATATATATATATATATATATATATATATATATATATATATATATATATATATATATATATATATATGTATGTATATATATATATAGGATACTTGTAAAGTGGAGAGAGAAAAAATAGATATTTAAAATAGGAGAAATAGGGGAAAAATATGTGGGGTATTTATGCAGTCATGAGAGAACAATACGGAGCTTGGGTTCGGGTTCGGTCGAGCCGGGTCGGGTCGAAATCGGACAGGGGGCAATAATTAAATTAAAATAGGGATTTATAATCATGGGTAAATAAATACCATACGGGGACTCCAATAAATGGGACACAAGTTTCATGTGGGTAGTAGGCTTCATGTGGGCCACGTCCATACTTTGGGTCGACTAGGTTGGATCGATGTCGGGTCCCGAAATTAAATCGGAAATTAAATCGGGTTTCACGGTAGATAATTAATCGGCCTAAATTGACCCGGAAGTTGTGCGAAGAAAATGAAGCACAAAATAAAGTGTCTGAGTGGGACACGAAGGTCATGGGTGGAGAGCGTCTCGAGTAGATCATTCATGAGAAGTTGGTTCTGAGAAAATGACTGGTCTGGTACTCCTAAATTAAAAGCCACAGTAACGTGCAAACGATGATCAAAGATAAAAGTGGGAATAATATTCAACGATTAATTGGTCTAAGTTGACCCGAAGTTGCACGATACAAAAAGAGCACAAGGGAACGAGTTCAAGTGGGACATGATATATCAAAAAGAAGATAATCTTGTCTACTTCAAAACTCGTGAAGAGAGTTTACAGAGATTGGCATCCCTGACGCTCCAGAAGTCAAAGTTACGGAAAGGCACATAAATGATAAAAACAATTAAATAAATAAAATATTTATCGATAATAATTCATTTAGAAAAATTTAAAACAGCCCTGAAATTCAGGGGGCTTACATCCTACCCACCTTACAAAAATTTCGTCCTCGAAATTAAAAAAATCATCCAATAGGTCAAACTATAACAAGCAGCTGCTCTGGCTACAATACTCAATCTGCTACTCTTGTAATCATTTCTTTTGTTTCTCTTTACAATCTTTTTGATTCAGGTTCAACAAAGTCCTTCTATCATAAACTATGTCATATATCCTTTAAAATCTTCCATACTAACATGGAACATTTATGTATACCCTACAATATAGGTCATTCTCTGTACATGTCTATAAGCCTAAAATGCTTAATCATCAACCGTATTTTCAACCTCAATCGTAATTACTGGATTTCCTTATCGTATTCTAAGTATCCATATTCTATCAATCCACAGTTCCTTAGCATCATTTATCGCCAATCCTTTCCTACCGTTTCTCCTTGAAATTATACGTTCAATTCTTATCCTTGGCGTAGAGCCTTTTTCTTTTTACTCAACAAGTCCTTCGAATATAAATCCTCGATTTCAAACTCCCGATTTATTAATTACCAATGTACATATGTCTTTGTCTTGTTCTGATATCTTCTCGATCTCGTACGCAATACGATAACTCATTCTAATTTATTCTATATCAATCCACGTATCGATCTACCCTCTAATCACATGTAATTAGCTATAGATAACCAACCAAAATTCTACAAATGCTAAATCCTCAATTCGTAAATACATGATTCGGATCCTCATTCTGTAGTCACAATAATATACTATCTCATGATTCCATCATAGATACCCTATCATCAAGTCATACTATCAACACAGTCGTTCTTAATGGTTTCTAAGTCTACTACAGTCAATCACTCATACTTGTCCCATAAGCTTAGTCTAACCAATCCCTAGGAAAAGTATTTATCACAATCACACAATACATTTATAGTTATACTACAGGATCAGTTAACAAGGTTTGGCTATTTCGGTCGCCTATGAAGCAGAAGGTAACAAGGCCTAAGACTGGGTTAAGCAATCCATAACAGTGTCCAAACAAGTTAAAGGTCAAACAAGACAGAAAAGTTTATCGGAATATCTCCAAGAATGGTACGAGGACAACGGAATACATAACGAGAAAAATTAACCAAGAGGTTAACGAAGAAGAGTTTAGTCAAGTCATAGGAAAGATGAGACATAAAAAAATAATTATGTCCAAAAAGATAACATGAAAGCAATCTTGTTAGAGAGTCCTAGAGAACCTATAATCCTAGTTGCAGATGTAGATAGAACGGAGTTAATCAAGACGGGGAAGAATAATGATAAGAACTTATTCTTGCTCATTCGGTCATAACAAAGTAAACCAAGTTGAGATATGATCTGATAACCATACACGTCTTCCTGAAATCATGTTGCCAGAATTTTTGCCCCACCAGTAAGCTTAGATGCAATAAACGATAGAGTCATAACTAAGGTATACTCCCTAAAATCATATTATCTAGAATCCTCGCCATGCCAACCGGTATCGCTGCGAGAAAATCTAAATTATATGAATAGGATAGTATATCCAAAATCAGGCTCTATGTTTTTGTCATACCAGCTAATATGGCTGCGATAAATTCTAAACTCCATAACTAAAGCAGACGTTTACCTTATCAGGATATATCATAATTTAATCCACAAAATTTATCACGATGCAAGATCAAAGTTAACAACGAAAATCAGAAATTAAATTCAACAACGAATTTAAGGAAGAGCAAATGGAAATAAGTGAAAACAGATTTCTAGATAAGATTAGAGTGAGATCCTCAGGGGTCATCCCAAGGGTACTATCCTGGTCAAAATTGACCCACTGAAATACAAACAAGAGGCTAAATATAGTAAACGGTCCTATGCTGTGACAAGTTTTCCTATATTGCAATCCTAGAAATCCTCTAAGTGTTCTAAATGTTGTCCTAGTGTTATCAAGTTGTCCTAGATCCTAATTGCAGGCATGCTTGGTACAATAACGTAACCAAACAACTTAAGTCTGGACTTGCATGGGCCGCCAAAAAAACATGTCACGACCCGTTACCCAAATAGTTGGGCCGGGCCGAGCCATGTCCAGCCTACGCTTGATTAAAGCGTAGTAAGCTGTTCTAATAATAGACAATAAAGGATCTAAGTAACTAACAGTTCTAAAATCATATTTAAAGTTCATCACAACAGAGCATCTATAAGCGAAGGTAAACAAGCACAGACTTAATAATACATAACCAAAGTATCTAACTGGAGACAAAGTCCAGTATCCAAATATAAGTACAGACAAAGTCTAAGTCTCAAAACACAAAAAAGATAACTAAGCAAGGTTCCCCGCTGGGGCCACTTCTGGAGCTAAGGCCAGGTCCTCAATGCAGTACCATAATATGTAACATAGCGTTTTCCTCCTCGAAAAGTATACCTACAACGTTATCCTGTCAGGACGGGAGCAAGTACGTACCTCTACAACTAAAGTACTGAACATATAATGAAAGAGATGTACAACAAAAAACATGGTGTGATAAGTCTATAAAACAGGAAATACTGGAAAATATGGCCTCATGGTACAACTAGGATCACAGTATCATAGTAACATATGGAACATGGCATCTCATAGTCTATCATGGCATGGACACATATGTCATATAGACAGATGTATATATAATGTTTAAAACTGTAACAGGTACGTGATCGGTCAATAGATGTACAATGTACTGAGGTACAATGTAAATAAAATGTACATACGTACAAGTGAAAACAAGCGATAGATGTACATACGTACAAATACAGCTGGTGCGCCTACGACAAGGTATACATAAAATGTCAACCTTGCTCGGTACGTACGTACGAGTAAGGGGGCATGATCACGTACTCAACTATCAGTTTCTCCATAACCCATATTCTATCATGTGAGAGATACGAGAACAGTAAAAACATGTGAGAGATACTGGGAGTAATATAAGCATGGCCGGTACTGGGAACAGTATGAAACATGTGAATACTCCGAGTAGTATAAAGCATAGTGAAACATGTACTGAGAACCAGTAAGAAACATGTAAAGATATAAGAACTGTCCTAAGCATGTCAGGTACTGTAAGTAATACAACATGTGAAGACATAGCTTGCTACCTCAAGGATCAGTATTTTAACAGGGTTAATACATGTTCTAGCATTAAAAGACAGTAAATGAGTGTGTAGATGTACTTGCCTCGAGCAAAGCAAGAATACTAGTGCGAAGATATAGATGCCTGGTGTCCTGTCAATAATGATATACAACTCAGTTCTAAGCTATGTTCAATAATACACTAGTGGTGTGACACGACTCCCAACTAGATACTAACTAAGTGGGGACCTAACATAAAAGTCTAATGTAGAGTGCCACTAATATCCAAACTAATGTTCTAGGATCTTTACACTAGTGCGGGGTGAGGTCCAATACTATAACAACTCAAATCAACGCAAAACTTGCAAGTTATAACTACTCAATAAATAAATCAAACGGTACACTAAGTTCCAACAATTTTAGAGATAGACAAAAAGCTTAAATATATATAAAATAAAGCACCAAAATAATCCTTGTTAATTATAGAAATTTATACTAATTTTTCTGGGATTTATAAACCCTCATAATTATTTATTAAAAATCAGCAAACATAAATATACTGAAAATGAGTTCTGTTTTCCTATTTTTATAAAATACCAAAAGTACTTATTAAATGCTAGAAAAATTATAATAAATTAGCTAAATTAACATAATATTTAAATACAATTTTTCCCAGATTTTTACAGAAATTAAAATATATATAAAAATTCAAAACCAGAAAGTAACAATATCTAGAAAAATAATTAATTATAAATTAAGGATAATACATAATCAAAATCTACAGATGTTGTCGGATGATAAAATAAATATCCCCAACGTGTCCAGAACGGTCAAATCAGCTAGGATAGCCTACCCATAAGTCCAATTTGGACACAGGGGCAAAACGGTAATTTTGGGTCAAAATAATGTCCGCCGTTGGACACACTTTGCACCGAAAAGCGTGTCGGGATAGAAGTCTACAAAATCTAGCAAATTATATGTCCACGAATCTAGAATGATGATACGAACCCAACGGTATGTCCAAAATGGAATTCCGATGTGCCGATCTCAAAATGATACGTTGACGCGACACTTGGTATCCGGTTTGCACGTAAATGCGTGCCGAAACAAATGTCTTCAAAATTCAGCAAATTATATGTCAACGATTCCAGAATGACGATACGAACTCAACGGTATATCCGGAATTGGATTCCGATGAGCCGATCTCAAAGTGAACCGTTGACACGAAAAATGGGACCCGCTTTGCACCGAAATGCGTGCCAGGGCCCACGTTCTCCAAATCAAGCAAACTTTATATGAAAACATGCCAGAACGACGCCACGAGTCTACTGGTGGTGTCAGAAATTGAATCCGGAGCCCCGGGTTCAAAAATGGAATTTAACAAGTGCGATTTAAAGAATTCGGACGGCCAACCTTGGGCGTCGAATTCAACCAACCAAACGTGCTTAAAATGAAACGAAATATAAAGGAGACAGGAAGATGGTTATACCAGTTGTGTACCGGAACTGACGGTGCGCAAAACGGAGCTGCGACGGCGAAGTTACGAGCTGACGAAGTCGGCTCCACGAAACTGTCCAAAAATAGTTCAATTTAAAGTGTCAATTTGGTGGCCAGTTTTGAGGTATCAAACGACAGAATTAACGGACGAAAATTGACAGGAGTGAAGATGGATATACCGAGATTGCGACGGAGTAAAAAGTTCGCCGATCCAACCGGTCGGATCTCCCGAAAAATGTGCACGAAGTCGCTGTCCTGAAACACAATTTCTGAAACTTTCCTCCGCGCGCGTCGACGGGATTTCGTTCAAAACGCACGAATCGTGTGTTTCACACGTCGGGGAGGCCGGAGACTCTCCCGGGGTGGTCGCCCGGGTTCGTCGGAGGCGTGGGGAGCTTACGGGGGCGGGCCGGCCACGTGGTGGCGTGGATGTGGTGGTGGTGGGAGTGGTTTAATGGTGGTGGTGGTGCTTAATGATGATGATGGGGAAGATGATGAAGAAGAGGAGGAGGAGATGGAGGAGAGGGTGGAGCTAGGGAGGAGGTCGGCAGCCATGGGGGGGTGCTGTCGGCCGAGAGGGTGGTGGGAGGAGAGAGTTGTGTGTGTGTGTGTTTTGTATGTGTGTGTGTATATATAATGAGAGGGGGTGAGAATAGAGGGAGAGAGAGAATGATATTTGAAAGAAAGGGGGGGCATGATGTCGGCTGAAGTGGGGGGGAGGTGTTCTTGCTGGTGAGGTGGGGATGGGGGAGTGTTGTGTAGGTGTAAAGTGAGGGAGAGAGAGAATGATATGTTTATATATGTATATATATATATATATATATATATATATATATATATATATATATATATATATATATATATAGGTATATATATATATAAAGAGAGATAGAGAGAGAAAAGTATAGAGAGAGGGGGGTGGGGAAATGAGGTCGGCTGAGAGGGGGTTTCGGCTGCTGTGAGGGGGAGTGAGGGGCGGTGTAGGTGTATGTTTGTTTGTGTGGAGAGAGAGAGAGAGTGAGAGAGAGTTTAATATATATATATATATATATATATATATATATATATATATATATATATATATATATATATATATATATATATATATATATGTATGTATATATATATATAGGATACTTGTAAAGTGGAGAGAGAAAAAATAGATATTTAAAATAGGAGAAATAGGGGAAAAATATGTGGGGTATTTATGCAGTCATGAGAGAACAATACGGAGCTTGGGTTCGGGTTCGGTCGAGCCGGGTCGGGTCGAAATCGGACAGGGGGCAATAATTAAATTAAAATAGGGATTTATAATCATGGGTAAATAAATACCATGCGGGGACTCCAATAAATGGGACACAAGTTTCATGTGGGTAGTAGGCTTCATGTGGGCCACGTCCATACTTTGGGTCGACTAGGTTGGATCGATGTCGGGTCCCGAAATTAAATCGGAAATTAAATCGGATTTCACGGTAGATAATTAATCGGCCTAAATTGACCCGAAAGTTGTGCGAAGAAAATGAAGCACAAAATGAAGTGTCTGAGTGGGACACGAAGGTCATGGGTGGAGAGCGTCTCGAGTAGATCATTCATGAGAAGTTGGTTCTGAGAAAACGACTGGTCTGGTGCTCCTAAATTAAAAGCCACAGTAACGTGCAAACGATGATCAAAGATAAAAGTGGGAATAATATTCAACGATTAATTGGTCTAAGTTGACCCGAAGTTGTGCGATACAAAAAGACCACAAGGGAACGAGTTCAAGTGGGACATGATATATCAAAAAGAAGATAATCTTGTCTACTTCAAAACTCGTGAAGAGAGTTTACAGAGATTGGCATCCCTGACGCTCCAGAAGTCAAAGTTACGGAAAGGCACATAAATGATGAAAACAATTAAATAAATAAAATATTTATCGATAATAATTCATTTAGAAAAATTTAAAACAGCCCTGAAATTCAGGGGGCTTACAGTTATGGATTGCTTGACCCAGTCTTAGGACTTGTTACCTTCTATTTGATAGACGACCGAAATAGCCAAACCTTGATAACTGATTCTATAGTATAACTATAAATGTATTGTGTGTTTGTGATAAGTACTTTTCCTAGGGATTGGTTAGATTAAGCTTATAGGACAAGTATGAGTGACTGAATATAGTATACTTGGAAACCATTAAGAACGATTGTATTGATACTAAGATGGAATAATGAGATAGTATATTGTTGTGACTATGGATTGAGGATTAGAATCTTGT
>JANAVB010007438.1:0-57577 GCA_029216955.1 Iris pallida | reverse complement strand
GGCCACCACCATTACCAGCAGCAGCAGCAGCAGCCGTACATCCTCACCATTCCGGCTACAACCGAAACCCTAACCCTAACTACTTCCCTCCCAGACCCCACCACCACCAGCCTCAGCAGCAGTACCCCCCCTTCCCCGCGGCCCCTCCGTCGAGCTACGCTCCTCCCCCGCCCCCTCCGACCGGCCAAAACCCACCCCTCCTCCCCCGCCGATGTACTACAACTCGCACCCGCCGCCTCCCCCTCCCCCGCCGTCTTCCCCTCCCCCTCCTCCCCCGCCGCCGTCCCAGCCGCTCCCGCCTCCACCTCCTCCCGCGTCGAAGAAGCCATCCCTGCCACCGCCACCACCCAGCCGGCAGCAGCAGAAGGCGAGGCCGGAGACAGAGGAGGAGAGGAGGGCGAGGAAGAAGCGGGAGCACGAGCGGCAGCGGGCGGAGGAGCGGCGGCAGCAGATGCTGAGGCAGTCGCAGGCGTCCGTGCTGCAGAAGACCAAGGAGGTCAGGGCAGCCGCAGTGTCGTCGGGAGCAGCGCCGGGCGCGTCCAGGGCCCCCCACCACCGTCCCCACCAGCACCCGGGGTCCATGGGGGTCGAGGATGATGGACAGGAGGGCCGGGGCCGGGTTCCTCGCCGGGGATTGGATCGAGAACCGGCTCAAGAAGCCCACCACTTTCCTATGCAAGCTCAAGTGAGTGTTCCTAATGAGTAGGAAGTTAAAGTATAATATGATTGCTTCTATATTTTGTTCGGTTAATCACGCAACCATGCATTTTGATACTGATGTCTTCCTTAATTTGCTTGTCTATAATTCCTTGCATTCTATAGATACCAGTTCCTTAAATCTAGCCTACATTGATTACTGTCCCTCAAATAACCAACTACATCAGGTTGCATGGACACAAGTACGACACGAGCCAATATGGACATGACGGCACCAAAGGCAACACCTATTTTGACATGTCCCAGTATTTTGGAGTATTTGTGTTGTGTTTGATACATATGGACAGGGCACCAACTTTTGGAGTGTCCGTGCTTCCTAGATTATAAGGACCCTCCAGTTATTAGGTATTTAGGTCAACTAACAGAATATGGTAATATACTTTGATCCAGACAACATAAAATATATGACCTTTTCTTCATACTTAATTAATTCATTCTTCTTCTTTTACATTAAAACGCCATCTCCAAACCCGTCACCTCTACCGAGTGCCAACTTGCCCGAGATGACAGTGCTGTCGAAGATGCATTTCAGACAAGGGCTCGTGTCATCGAAAGGCTTCCTTCCGGCCTCAATGTTGGGGTGAATGTGGCTGCTAACATGTCTGTAGAAAAACAGACTGCATTGATGACGATAGCAGCTGAGAAGTAAGCCCAAGGCCATGCCACAAAGACGGAAATGCTACCAGCCTGCCTTATCTACCCAACCAGCAGAATGACATTGAAAAAACAAACTATTCCTTCCCAGAATGATACTTACACTTGGCGGGATTAAAATATAGCCACCTTGTTCCAACCACGTAAAGCATATACAAATATGAAATATACATGTGATGTACACATGGAATGTCATTCCTTTGAGATAAATGGGGAATTTTCCATACCAAATTGTATCATCTTACCTCTTCCTCTATACTCATTATAGTTTATACTTTAGGGAACTTGGAGGGTGCTCATTGGTTGCACGAGCTTAAACTGCATAGCCAAAATGTACGTGTACCTACCACCAACTGCCCGTTTAGACTTATTACATGACCTTCTCATGGCTAGGAATATGGGACAGAAGTAGAGATGTAATGTTGGCAACTGTATAAAAACTGTGTCAAATCTTCTATGAAGCATTATAATGCTCCGTTACCGACCCATTCTTATGTGAGAAGGCTTGGATGCCAAGTGGCAAGTACAAGGCAAGTATCAGTTGCTCTAGAACTTCCATGTTGCCACAGTTAGCAGCTGAAACCATAGAAAATTTCCATGACCTTAGCAAACATTGACTTGACCCTGGCCACTTCACTGAATTTGATTGTGTGGAAAACCTTCCGTTGAACTTCGCCACATACTCCAGCATATCTTCTATTTCATCGAGCATCTTTCCAGACTTCACTGCCTGTTGAACAACTGATCCCCACTGCATTCGATCACCCAGCACCTTGGTAGCACGATCTCCATCCATACCTCAAGGGAACAAGGTGCTAGACACGTTCGCTTAGTATGAAGACATGTCCTCTCTGCCATCAGTCCCATCAAACCATTCCTAGATATTCATCCATGAATCTTTTTACCCATTTCAATATCATGCAATTTCATGATTCCAAACACTAGCTAGAGAAAAACAATTCGGCAAAATCTCCTCAGCTATCATCCTGCCAGATTGAGGTTGTGCCTCATATGTTTCATTTCAGGAGAAACCTATCAAAATCATCCGTGGAAGCACATTTCTATGACATGTTTCATCAAATAACTTAAGGCCAACCTCCAGTGTTACATTTTGTATTGAGGTTTAAGAGCTCATCACCCACTTGACTATTTAAAGTGAGCAAGACATCATTGCTCTATAGTATGAAGAGTTTCGGTCAAGAGAATTTCTGTGTAACTTTAGGTAGACTATTTGCTTGTCTTCAATAGATGAGGGGATATTGGGATATGAAGAAGGATCATTTGAGAAGATAGTTTTGGGTTACATTTGGAAGGTTAAATGAGGGTTTGAGTGGGTAGAAGCCCAACAATTCAACTACAGAATGTTGAAAGGATTAATGTTGGCAGTCCTCACCTTTCTATCGTTTTTTCTTATGTATTTTTGCATAAATGCAGTCTGGTGGTTGGGAAAAGGGAAAGTTGCAAGGTGGGGATGGTGGTGGAAGTGGAGGAGGTGATCGCGTTGGGCATAAAATGGTTTTAGTGGGGCAAAATGGTTGTGAAGGGTGATGGTGGTTTACATTAAGTAGAGTGTAGAGTATATGAAGAAGATTAAGGACAACATAGTCATTTACCATCTCAAGTTTTGGTTAACCCAAGGGTTTGGTTAAGTTTTGTCTAACAGAGTTAGATGTTTGATTTTCAACTAATGAAACATATAATTTGAGGGACCTTTGCGCAAATGACAAGATTTTGGGACCAAAGTTGAAATTCCTAAGATTTAGGGACTTGACTAATGTATATTATTATCATGAAGACATGAACTAACGTATGTCTCCTGTAATCGATTTTTGGATATGTTAAGTGTTGCCTAGTATCTTGTTTTTGGATTCTTCTAATGCGTGTCTTTAGGTCCAGTTGTTTATCCATAACGAGGAGTTAATGTTTGGTTTTGTATATATGGTACACAAAACTAACATTAATTCTCTCTCTAGTATTTTTTCATATTACCACGGGAAAAATCTTATATAAAATTTTGGCTAGCATTTAAAAATATGAATCAATGCTATTACCTTGAATAGGAAATATAAGTATAATTAAACGATAATTGACAATCATTTATTATGGCTAAACAAGTGCTCATAGGGAATTCATTACTCGTTAGCATTACTCATTGTTCCTTTGTTTGCACCTCATTTTTAGTGCTTATCCTGTCATTCGACAGGTATGATATTGAATTAATGATACAAAGGAATATCATTGCATGGATCATAATTATTCAATTTAATAAGTTGACTGAACATGTAATTGAGTTGGATGTAAAATGTAGTAAGACAGTGTCTAAAATTGTTTTACTTACTACTGATGTAGCCTCTGAAGTATACATAAACAACAATTGCCAAGCATTTAGTATGCTACAAGTGCTCTTAGGGACTTCATTACTCGTTAGCGCAGCTCATTGTTCTTTGTTTGTGCCTCCTTTTTAGTGCTTAGCCTGTCATTGAACAGGTATGATATTGAATTAATGATGCAAAGGAATATCGTTCATTGATCATGACTATTCAATTTAATAAATTGACTGAACGTGCAGTTCAGTTGGATGTAAAATGTAGTAAGATGGTGTCTCAAGGTGATGCTTTCGAGTATAATAAGGAAGTAACAAGCAGTCCTTGTGAGAATGGGAGAAAGAAACTGAAAGGAAAAAAGAAAAAACAAGGAAACAGAAACTATCGTTCTTAACTTTAGCATGTGTTTTCAAGTAATTTTTACGGAGACTTGGCCTAAAACTCGAAGAATTTCACTAGACGTAGACTTGATGATTAGTACTATTGCAGCCTCCAAAGTATAATAAACAAAAAATGACAAGGATTTATTTTGGCTAAACAAGTGCTCTTAGGGAATTCATTACTCGTTAGCGTAGCTTATTTTTCTTTCTTTGTGCCTCATTTTTAGTGCTTGCCTCAGTTGCCTGTCATTGAACAGGTATGATATTGAATTAATGATAGAAAGGAATATCGTTGTATTGATCACGACTATTCAATTTAATAAATTGACTGACCATGTAGTTGAGTTGGATGTAAAATGTAGTAAGATGGTGTCAACCATTATTTTGCTTACTCAAGGTGATACTCTTTCGAGTATAATAAGGAATTATCAAGCA
This sequence comes from Iris pallida, assembly GCA_029216955.1. Classification (NCBI taxonomy): domain Eukaryota; kingdom Viridiplantae; phylum Streptophyta; class Magnoliopsida; order Asparagales; family Iridaceae; genus Iris; species Iris pallida. Next base: position 53,067 of record JANAVB010007438.1, on the reverse strand, counting down.
GTCCTTATGACAAGGGAGGAAGATACTGAAAGGAAAAAAAAGAAAAATAAGGAAACAGAAATGGTGGTCCTATTATTCTCAACTTTTGCACGTGTTTTCAAATAAATTACACAGAGACTTGGCCTAAAACTCGAAGAATTCTACTAGACACAGACTTGATGGTTATTGCTATTGCTGCCCCCAAAGGTAATATTTATCCATACTACTCGAACTTTGCTTAGAGAAAATTGAAAATTGGGGGATGGCAGTTGTTGATTAAAACCTACTTGTGGTATTGACAATGACAGTGACGTTCATGTTGATATTTTGGTAATCAATGAGTACGGGTCTTTGTTTTATGTCTTGTTCGTGGGCATGGAAGACGATCTAATATAAATTAAATAAGTCTTGAATAGCCGATATGGGAACATGGGCCGGAAAGTTTTCCACCGTAACTCCCAAAATTATTCCTAATACTTGAAACATGCAACTTACACGAGTATGATATAGTAGGTATTCATGCTAGGTGATTGCTTAGTGGAATATAGTTCATGTTAGATTTTATGTGGTGATTCATAGCACAATCATAAAATCCGGTTACAATAACACTATTGCGTAATCACATTATCCACAAATCTAAATCTAACCCATAACGTAATTTATGTGGTAGTTTGCAATAGCATCTCCTTGTTCATCAATCTGACCCAAAATATTTGGGATGAACACTTTGTTGTTGTATCTCTTGTCATCAAGCTAATAGAATGGATGGGGATACCAAGGGCACTAGATTTTTCGACATATGACCATGACACTTTTGCACCCTTTCAATTAGCATGGTTTAAAGTATCGGCCGATACCGATCGATACCGATACCGATACGGTTTGGCATGTCCCGATCCGATACCGACCGATACCCGATACTTACCGATACCAACATTGAGGGTCTCTTTTCCGGTGAATTCGGCAAAGAAAATTAAACGAAAAAGACAAATCATCAAGGGTTTAAAGCATAATAAGATTGTAAAAACATGTAAAAGAAGAAAATCAATCTATTATATGTAAACCAATCGCTATGGGTGATTACAATGTTATTTTTCAAAAGTACTACGAAATAACACTGAAAATACTTAAATTATGCCTAAATGTATAAAATATATGTTTTTAAATGTAAATAATTTATTAATAATTATTTTTTTCCGATACCAAAAAATCCGATACTCCGATCCGAAACCGCCGATATCGCCGATACCAATACTCGTAGGAATAGTCCGATACCGATACTGTGAACCTTGCCAATTAGTTATCTTTTCCACCGTAAAGCTGGTGGAAATAATTGTCCACAAGTACTAGTCTTTTTTGCACCAGCTTTCATCGATATAGTATTTGATGATGGGTAGGAGTGTAAGCATAGCTTTGGCGCAAATGCACTTTTCTAATATTCTGCCATACAACTATAAGTTATACATTACAAGTGATTAGAATTTTATGAGTGTTTTGTTGGAAGAAATGGATAACTAGAAAATATGGATTGCTGGTTCTGATTTTGGGAGGAAAGAGAAGAAATGTGAAAGTAGTTGACTTGGATCTATGACATAGAATGTCGTTCAATAAAAGAAAAATGAAAATGTACTAACATAGAACATCATATATGTATTAGTGGCCATACAATAAAAGAAGGATAATAAATTAGTCTAGTGTGGAAGTTTGAGGTGGCTTCTTTCAGTGGAGGATGAGGGAAAACCTTGGAGGTTGTTTACAAGTCCAACAGAGATGTATATGCATCCTCAAGGAGCAAGAGGATTGTAGTTGGAGTTTCTTTGGACCAGAGAGATACTAAAATGAGCTTAAAGTGAGGCTACTAGAAAGATGTGATAATTGGAAATGTTGTAGAGGAGATGGCCAGTAATAAAGCTTAATTGATTCAATTGAAAGAAATTGATTCATGTGGTTGATCCCATAAATTTGGGATAAAGGCTTTGTCATCCTTGTCTTGTTGGTTACGTTACTGAAAACTTGAAAATTAAGTTGGGTGTTTTATGCATATGAAGTATTGAGAATGGTTTAGTAGTGGTGTACAATCCCTTGATACATGGCTCCACCATGAAATGACAGATTTCTAGTCTGATAGATATCTGAAAATAGTCACCACTTTTTATGTAGAACTTACCTTATTGAATGGGTAAAGTGTGTAATGTCTGACTCAGTTATGCAAAGAAACTCTTATCACTACCTTCTGCTGTCAAGACTTATATCCTGATGAGATGCATCCTTGCATGCTCATAGCCTTATAACTTTATAAGCCTTTGTCCTTGAGCATGTTGTGGACTGCTAAATATTTTGATCCCTGTGCAAGATTAATGATAAAATCACCTATATGGTAATGGAAATTCTTATCTAATTGAAAAATATGAATTGTTGATGCATAATAGGGAGTTGATGTTTTTCTGTCGCATTTCATTTCTTGATCATTGATTTCTACTCGGAATGGTAATTTCAAATATTATCCCTTTCATCATTGGAGTATTGCTATTTACATGAACTGTACATTGAGATGTTTAACAGATTCTTTTCATTAACAAATACCTTACTACTCATCTTGTTCTATTGTCCATTTATAAAGTGACCTGCTTGAGTGTTTTTAATAACTGTGCTATGGTCTAAATATTGAGGAAGCTCCAGCAACACATGGCAATGAACTGGCAACACATGGCAATTAACTGACTTTTGGTTCAACAGAAAAGAACTGGTTGGCACCTCATTATCCATCATAGTAATAAATAACTAAATTCATGAGTTAGGCTGGGTTTGGTTGCTTATCTTGACTGCTTATGCTTATTTCTTTTTGAAAAGCAGGCCAAAAACTGTTTGGTAACGACATCTTATTAATTTTCTTTTGAAAAGTCAGTTCACTTTTGGACCAGCTTTTGACAGCAAGTAGGAGGCTGCTATCAAAAGTTACTTCTGCTGCTGCTTTTGGAAAGGCAGCAGCAATCCCAAACCAAGTGTAGTTAAATCTCCACCATTCATTGCTTTATCTATATATGTGCATGAATCCGTGATTATAGCAATGTTTATCTTTTACGATATAGGTCAATGCAACTCCTTTGCTGTAATTATTTTTTTTCTTCTGTACAATTACCTTTTCTTTTTCTTTTTTACATCCGAAATTTGACTTACCTGTTCTTGTCTTGAATGCAGGTTTAGGAACGAGCTACCAGATCCAACAGCACAACCAAAGTTATTGTCTATGAATACTAATAGAGATCAGTAAGTAGCTTAAAGAATCAACTAAATAGCCTTGCAACATTTCATTTCATACAGATACAATTCTTTGACTTTTGTATTCTCATTATTAGACCAGTTCGTTTCTTCGTAATCTTTGCTGTGTTAAAGAATTCTCCACAAAATATTTTATGTTCTTCTAATATCTCTTCTGTTGTTAATATTATAGGTACTTAATTACTTGAATTAACCTAAAACACCATCTTAATGATGGAGACTGGTTATAAATTTGAGTCCCCCAGTTGGTGGAAATTTTTGTATGGGTGCAAACAATTCTATATAAATATACCTACCAGTCAATGTTCTGGTGTGTTTCAGTCTTGCCTTGATTTCCGGCTGTGCTAGTACAGATATCTATGGATGGTTAAGTATGACGACCCATCCATTAGGTCTTTATCCATTAAAGAAGGGGCGTTTCTGATTGGAGTTTTATAATAGTTTTTGTTGACTTCTGAGCCGTGCAGTTAAAATTTTGTTGTTGATTGTACATGATTCCTTTCCATATTTTTTGCTCCAGGCACATGTTATCTTAGTGGCGTTCAACATTTTTTTCCCTTACTGGGATGTTTGGATTTTCTTTGTATTTGATGGATATTGTTGTATGTTGCAGATACAGCAAGTACTCTATCACATCATTAGAGAAGTTGCACAAGCCCAAACTTTATCCTGAACAAGATCTAGGGATACCTCTTGACCTACTTGACATTAGTGTGTACAAGTAAGAGAACCTGAATCTAAAATATAACTTTCCTTTCTTCACCTTCCACTGAACTGTACGTTGTTCAGACTCGTTTGTTTTCATTCATCAGTACTCCTGATGTTCGCCCACCCCTTGCTCTGGAAGACGAGGAGTTATTGCGTGACACTGAGGTAGTAACCCCTGTCAAACATGAAGGTATTAGAATAAAAGAGCGACCTACAGATAAAGGTGTTTCATGGTTGGTTAAGACACAATATATTTCCCCTCTTAGCATGGATGCAGCCAAACTGGTATGGATTATTTTGAGACTTTTGATTTTATATATTTAAGTTTAACCGATTGCACTGCAATTATGCATCTTTGTAACTGTTCATTGCGATAACAGTCCTTAACAGAAAAACAAGCAAAAGAAATGCGGGAAGCAAAGGAAGGACGGAATGTTTCGTTGGAGAATCTTAACAGTAGGTCAGTTGATGGATCTGTATTTTCTTTACAAATTGACTTGTATGGGTTGAATAACCTTTATGTCTATCTTTTGTATTAACTGCACTTCTTTGTTTACTTTTGCAGAGAGAGGCAAATTAAAGCCATTCAGGAGTCTTTCAAGGCTTCCAAATTACATCCTGTCCATCAATCTAAGCCTTCACTAAAGCCAGTAGAAATTATGCCCTTGTTACCTGATCTTGATCGGTATGTTTATGGACTTCTATAGCATCTCTACTATAATTAGAAACAATTATTAGTTTAGTTTGACATTGGGATGACTCAGTGAACACCTTTGCTTTTGAATCTATTTATTCTTTACTTATGGAACTCTTAGCATGATTTTTTCCAACAATGGCAAGGGATTGGCTGTGTGAGCATAAAACATTGTCTTATAGAATGCTTGCAATTTGTTATCCACTTGTAAAAATTTCTGTAGTTTCACAATGCTGTTCTGATTTATTAAGATTGGAATGATGATAATTGTCTGCATATTGGTTCGTAGATCTAGTACAGAATCTTCTATAGTTCATTTTTTTTTCTGTCCGAGGTCCAATGCTTTCTATGTTGATGTAACTTCTTGAGCACCATAGGATATATAAGTTACTTTCTTCTACTAGTCATAGTATGCTACATAAGTTTATTAAGATAAAGTTAGCAAGCTCATCTTAATTCATCAAGAGTTATTATAGTAGAGGATGTTTGTGCTGATGTCAGATGCTGTCAGATATTTTGTGCTTGTGATTCTTGAAGTCACGCAAGATCAGGATTAGGAAATTTGAGCAGCCCAGTAAATTCTCTAGTCAAACAAACTGATTTTGATTCGTCTGTTGATGAGTTTGTAATTTTGTAGAGATACTTTTGGCAAGAAGGCATTCCTGTTTCACATTATAGTGAGCATATTATATGAACAATGAAGAATAACAGGAATATTACCTTACCTTTGATGGTTCTTAGTACTTACTATGAATACCTAGTATGATCTTAAGATGTTAGCTAAACAGTTTCTTGATATACAAATTAATTGGATGTCTACGAATAATTTTAATTGTTGTCATAATATTTGGCTTGTCGTTGATGATATATATATATATATATAGCCTATATCTTCTTGATGTCTGACTCATGGATCATAATTTGCTGATAGGTATGATGATCGGTTTGTTACAGTAGCCTTTGACAGTGATCCTACTGCTGATTCAGAGGCATACAACAAATTGGACAGATCTACTCGTGATGAGCATGAGTCAAAGGTGAAAACTGTTCCTTAAATTTGCCAGTGTTTCATAAAAGCGCCTTCAATCTTCCACCATTTTCACCAATACCGACTTGAATATTTCCATTGATGGATTTATATTCATACCTCCTATGTTTTGTGAGTGTTAATCAGTCTATATGTATGTGTACAGATACTTTGTTGTAATGTGCAAACTAAATCTAAGTTGTTAACCTATTAATTAATGCAAGAAATCTTCTGTGTAATTTTCAACCGATACTTTGCCTGCATTTCTTACATGGTCCTTTTATCATTTGTTTCCATCTCTTTTTTATTTTTCATTCTTAGCATTATCTCATTTGCTTGACTTTTGTGAAATAATACTGATCTTGCTAGTGTAAACCAATTTTCTTGACATCTGTGGGTCTTGAGATTTGAAAGATAATTACTTTCTTCTTGTAGTGCATTTTATAAACCTTATGCTTGTCGGTAATTCCTTTTCAGTTATAATATTGTTTTTCAGCTCCATGTCAAATTGTCATGGATTTTTTTTAATAGTTGAGGGATTACACATCCAATGATTTTATTAGCTTTCTTCGTTCTCACTGTATTTCATCTTTATTTACAGGCCATCATGAGGAGTTATGCAGTAAATGGTTCAGATTCTACAAAGACAGAAAAGTTTTTGGCGTACATGGTTCCTGCACCAGATGAGGTAGCTTAATACTGCTATTTCTGCCTTAACTGCTGTGATTGTAGTTTTGAACTCTGTTGCTAACTGGGATGCTAGGTTGCAATTGCCAGTTTGCACGACGATGATATTTGCTTCTGTTAGTATTATGTGTCCATATAAACTTTGAATTAATACTGCTTGTCATATTGGGGTAATCTAGCAGTCCTTAGAAATACAGTTGTAGGAACCACATAACTATCAGTGCTCTCTTTAACACTTGTTTTCTCACAGTTATCCAAGGACATTTATGATGAAAATGAAGATATATCGTATTCTTGGGTTAGAGTACCACTGGGATGTAAGTGTAATATATCACTTTTGCCAGATTGTTTTGTATGTATCATTCTGTCTTAAAATACTTTTTATTTTGCTGTTTTAGGTAAGAGGTGACAATGTTGATGACCCGACTACATACCTCGTTAATTTCGAAGAAGATGGAGCACGATATCTGGTAAATTTTGACAAAAAAGATGCATTGTGTAGCGGCTGAAATATTGGACTTAAAGCATGATATATTTGTTATACAGCCTATGCCCACAAAGCTTATATTGCAAAAGAAGAAGGCCAAAGAGGGTAGGTCCAGGGACGGGGTCGAACATTACCCTGTGCCTTCAAGAGTGACTGTTAGGAGGAACAGATGTTTCGGTCACAGAACTGAAGGAGTCTGGACAGGTGCACTATAATCATGTTTGCACAATGAATTTGTATCCACTTCTATTGCTTTACAGGATAGTGATGATAATTATTAGTCCTGCCAGTATCGAGGAGTGGAGATTTGATTCTATGTGCTCGACCAAAATACTGGATCTTTGGTTTGGTCCCAGGACATTCGAACTAAAGAAGTTTCTAAGAGTGACAATGGTCATTCATGCTCCATAATTACTTTAAGCTCACAAAGTTTTATCCATCTTGAGGCATATAAAGCAATCACACCATTGAATGAAGAAATTAATATGGTGAGAATTTTGGAAGATGAGACATAATAAAGGTGCCCATAGTATGATAGTAATGGTGCCACTCGCTCTTTCTTGCACAATATATCATCTAAAAGCTGCAAATCAAATTTGTGATATCTGACAGGAGGAGCCTTCGATCTAAAAGGCAATATTCTACAACGTGGAAAGAAGATTGTTAAAGTCTATGTATGTTCGTGTCTATTCTTACCATAGAGTAGGGTACTCAGCTAGTCGCTCCTTGTAGTCAAGTGAATGGTCAATCTACTTTTCATTGATCCAGCTTTATCCTCCACGGAGCTTGATGGGAAAAGGAGGGATAAGCCTCAATTTATGACCATGATATTTTGAGCTAGCCAATGACTGAAGGGCTCGAACCATTGATCGCTGAGGGGCTCGTAGTTTATTTTGTGTTTCAGTCCCTCAATCTCGGAATTTTTCTGATTTCCTCTCACCTTGACCCTCAAGTTCTCTTTGCCTTTCCTTATTCCAGCACTCTCTTGCATTGCCTGTTGCTAATTTGTTGCACAATACCTCGTCAGCATTGGATTTGTGACTTAGCTTTTCTTTTTTTTTTGCCTGTTGAATATGCGGATGATCTTTTCTTCGAACATCAGTGTCATTGACACAAACTTGATCAGCTCTTCCTCCAACACTTGATTTGAAATATTTCTGCACTCTTATGTCATCTGGAATAATTCTTACTGAACCAGACTTGGAAAAGTATGAATTGTGTATACTTTAAGCTGGCATTGTCCATTGATTATGTTTTGTCAACTTTGGCTTCAAAGCACCCATTGGCAGAGTGCACTCAGGTATTTTTTAAATGTAGTTTTTCATTCTTTTGGCTCTTGAACATTATGGGGTATTAAATTACACGCTGCAATATATCATGAGGGCAACTACCCAAAACTTCTGGTCTGTTATTTAAATGCTATTTTTTCTTAGTTTTATGGAGGACTTGCATTTAACAGTGATGAATGTTAGAAAAGGATTCAAACGGCCGACCCCAAATATTTGTTGTTGTGGTATTTAAATAATATGTTCCTTATAACGTTATAACATGAATAAATCTACTTATGCTGAGTTCATGTTCTGATTTTGTTCCATTCTTTTGAGGATTTTTCATCGTGCGAGTCATGTCAAATCCCTGTGTCTGAATCCTATTCAAGGTTTAACATGATTCTAAGTGTTCGGATGATTTCCTTGGTTATACAGCCTATTTGCTTATTGCAGAAAGCTTCTCTGTAATTGTGTATTATGTCCATTGTCGACAGTCATGTTGGTTCATTTAGTGAAATTTGGACTCAGTTATCATGTAACTTTTTTTTTCTTTTGGATTTTGAGTTTGAATGTTCCTTGCTTGATAACAAAGAGACCATATGAACAAAAAATCATTAATTTCGCTTCAGCCACCCTTTAGACAGTAGCTTATTTTTCTGCCGATGCTTCTACTTTCTGATTTCACTTGCGTGTAGCCATTAGAAGAGCATTACTATTTACTACTGGGTTTTTCTCTATTGGAACCAATTGGTCTCTTTTCCAATGAGTAATACTAGAACGTTCTGGAAGGAGTCGATACCTTTTTTTTTGTTCCTTACCTGCAAAACAGAATATCTTTGCTTGATCTTGATATATTGTAGCCAGCGTGTATACGAGTTGTGAATTTCCCTATTTTTGCAGGACGAGGGTGACAACCGAAGTCAAAAGAGGGGAAGGCTTACGAGGGAAGATGAATTTGGTACACAACATAAATTCCAAAGGACGGAAAGCGGAGATCAATTCAGCGGGGAGGAGGATATGTCTGACTGATTCTATACTTCAAAGAACTATTTATCTTTTTCAGAGATGTACAGTAGCGAGTATTATTATATCAGGCAGGCATACTGGAACAGGTGAGCCAATGTGGACTTCTGGTACTGGAATACTCAGCTCAAAGTAGCATTTCGCCCATGCGTATGTTCCAATCTCAAGGCATGGTTGCCTATGTAGACATAAACAGAGGTCTAGTTTTCAATTATTCCGAGTATATACAGCTGTATAATTAAAGATTGAATTTTTCCATAAATATAAATTCCCCTTCAAAAGTTTTTTATATAGTTGAATTTTGATTCCATGACATCCGAGTTGTGATCTGATGTGTATCATGATATTGGGAGGTGATATGTTTCTCGAAATTTCTTTATATAGTTGAGTTTTAATTATCAAGAATTCTTACTTCAGCTCGGATGTCATGATAAAGCATTTGCTATCATGACATCCTGAGGTCTGTTGCCAGCGGTCTTGTGTGTTTCTAGAAATCTCGAGTGGATTCTATGTTGCACAGACGGTCTGGGGAGTCTGTGGTTCTAGAAATATCGAATGGATTCTATGTTTATAACTATTGAAACATGTATATTTATGATATAGTCCATTTTTGTTCACCATCAAAATTATGGTGTTTGTTCACCCTCCACTAAGGACATGACATGTGTCAAATTAAAAGTGAAAATCATTTTGGTGGGTGAACAAAACCACTCTCAAAGTGATTTTATGTTGACTGAATTGACACGTGTAATATTCTTAGAGGAGGGTGAACAAGCACCATAATTTGGATGGGTGAACAAAAATTGACTCATTTATGATATATATGCTTCATATTATGAATGTATTTTTTTTCTCTCTCACCCGATCCCCTTGCTTTAGAGCTGTTAAATGGGACCATATTTATTTATTAAAAGCAATATTATGCAGTGTTTGAGCATGTTCTCACGAGGTACATGTCACTTCTCGTACCAAAGAGATTTGGGTTCGAGTCCCACAATCAACTACTGACCCACATCCGAATTCGACTAGACAACAACCGTTGATGATAGAAAATAAAAATATTCATATCTACACAGGAGCATACCCCACACTTGGAGGGATAGCGAGCGACCGTTCCCCCATAGATTTGGATTCCCGTGTACAAAGCTTTTGTACAATTAGGGACTAATTTGGATAGAGGTAGCTTTTTGAAAGTGTAAAAGTGGTACTTGCAGCAAGTTGAGTTTCAATGGACTTGCAGCAAGTGGCACTTTCCAAAATGTATTTGGATAGAGTATTTTTTGTCTGCTGCAAGTGGAAGAAAAATGAGTTTATTGTTTGGATGGTTGTTGAAAGTGAAAAAAATGAGTTAGATTGTTTGGATAGTTGTTGAAAGTGGATGTAAGTTAATTATCATGAATAAAAACTAAATTTGTCAAAAAATTTATTAGACAAATTGAATAAATTAAACTAAATAAATTAATTAGCTACCATAATTAGCTGCTAATGGTGATACTCATAATTAGCTATAATAATTAGCTACTAATTATATGCCATAATTAGCTATTAATTACCATAATATATTCATTACCAATTAATATATAATTATGCTACGAATAAGCTATTAACTCTCTCTCTGGACTCTTCTATTCTTCTTCTTCTTCTTCATCTCTCTCTCTCTCTCTCTGACCCCTCCGGCCTGGCCGCTGTCACGCCCCAACCTGGAATTATCCGAATCATCGTCCTCGCAGGGGGCGTGATGTCGCACGAGCCTGGAGTTGCGCTCGTGCAATGCAAGATGACAAGTTCTCAAATGGTTATCTTTGAGTTGATATTAACAATGAAAGAAAAATAGAGTATACGAAACAATTCTCTTTATTGATATTCGAACTGAGATTACAAAGGCTTTCGATAGCCCAAAATATATGCCAGATTGGCTACAACACTCAGGTTCTCTCTTGCCCACAAAGGATTTTACCGTTCCATACATCATGCCTTCTATATCTCGGCCGCATCAATCCTGTTGCAAGTCCGAGCGTCAATGCGCGATCGCACGCTTCAATACGCTTCGGCATTCCAAGTCTCAACGCGTTCAAGCGAAGCTTCGCCGCGAGCAATCCATTTCCTGCACCCTGCATGAAAGCTGGTGGGGGATCAGTACGTTCGTCCTCGCATGTACTGATGCAAAGACCTTCTTTCTAAACCGACATTGTAGTACTTATGTTGAATCATGCAACTTAGCTTATGATCTTGCTATATTCCTTATGGTCGATTTCATGGCATATTCGAAAACGTAAAGCATGTTATCATGGCAAGTATGTTTTCGAATTGAATAGGCAAGCAGACAAGCAATCTCGTGTTTGATTCGTGGCGCGACTCCTTACCAAGTCGACGCACTCGTCCTTGCACTGACGTAAGGTGAATACGCTCCATTATCCCTGTCATGTTATAAGTGCTCTCTATGCAGGATCTATGTGTGCGGGACATACGTGCCTACACTTTCAATCCATCGTTCCTTAACTATATGATGGTCGTTGGCGTATCCGGCCGGAATGAACTAAAGGCGTTTTTTTCCTTTATCTTTTCTTTTTCTCTTTCTTTCTTTTCTTTCCTTTCTTTTTTTTCTTTTCTTTTCCGAATTTGGGTAGCCCGACGTTTCACGGGATGGGTCGCTATCCCAAACAACCAAAAATTACCGCTGCATACCATCATTTACGGCTTTTCACATCTATAATCGGGTGCTAATCGGACTTCACAGATGTGCGCCTATTAAAGATTATATCCCTCCTAAGCCGAACGGTCTCGGTGCTGGTGCACCGTTCGGAGGGAACATTCTGTGCACGGAAGATTATCTCAATTATCTCTCGTCCATTCCATTCGACCATGCAACGCCCTATTATTCAAACAACCAAGCATAGTCTTGAGTCCGAGACTCAGACTTTATCATCTCATATTTCTTCCGTTAGCTTTCTATGTTCTTTCATACTTCGTTTCAATATTCAATGACATCATGCCTCAACTCAATGTTCGTCAACCGAACGACCCGAAGGTCTCGAACACCTTTCGAGGCATCATGTCATATCTGACAGTTCGTCACATTCATGCCACAACTGTATTCTTTCGCAACAAAGCCATCTTTTATGATTGTGCACGTAGGCACGTTTCGACACATTCTTTTCTTTGCGTCGTGCACTTGCTGCACGCATCGAAGCCGTATTTCCATGTTCTATGCCTAGTGTTCAATGTTTGTGGCATGCACGCTAGGGCGCTCGCCTATTGTCTTTCAATGTGCTAGCCTTTCTAACTCGTGCACGAAGGCACGGAATGGTTCGTGCACTAAGACACTCGCCGAATATAGTTATCCCATGTTCTTGTGGCTTGCGCACCAAGGCGCTCGCCTTTGCGATATTCAATGTTCCATAGCGACTCGTGCATATGATGCACATTTTATTTCAATTGTTCTAACTAGTGTTGACACACACTACGAGTTCTCTTCCGATCGGACCACGCCCGTGGCGTCGATAGGTTAACTTAGCATACAATGATATATTCTGACTTAGACATGAAGGAGTAAAAAGAAGAGTCAATCCTTCCATCTTGAGTCGATACGTCTTGTTGTTTCGTCGAGCCGATACGGCTCAATTTCATAACTTCGTTGCACGGCCAACTCTCCTGACTTAGCCATTCGAACACTTCGTACTTCATTGAACTATACGTCCGATTTGGCTTACCGTGCCCAAGTCTCAGCCCGTCGCAAGGCCACGATTTGGTTTCGCGGACCCCTTACTGAATAATGCAGAATACCGACCTCTAATATTTTAGCGTAAACGTATAGCCTGCACATGAAACCAACTAAAATCAATACTTGCATCGATTCGGACTTGTGCCTTGGTCGATTCGATTTCTTAGAATCTTCGAGCCGATTCAACGCACTTATCCTTCGGGACAATGCGGTGCTTTGCATCAATTCAACTCGATGTATTCTTTGGGACAAGGCAACTCTTCGCATCGACTTAGTTCGATGCATTGCTCGGGACAACATAACTCTCGTATCGATTCGCATCGATACATTTCATTCGTCAACGCGACTCGTTGAGTCAATGCCTCAGCGTAATGCGCCGTGCAGAGCGGGACATTACAGAATATACCACTCAAAACAAGGTTCGTCCTCGAACCAAAACCAATACTCCGATTAAGTGTTTTATAGATCGTTTCACGTTCTCGTCCCACCAATGTTGTTCAGTTTCACACTATCACGCAAGCTTTTCATTAATATTTCAAAGTCCTCCCTGCAGCTCGATTTGAATTTGTATACAACTAGATTTGGATCCATACCTATATTCAAGGCGTCCCGAAGAAATATGTATTTCGACCAAGTCCAATGGTAGCAAATTGGAACAAAGCTGACAGATAAATTTTAATCCTATGCTTGCCATCTCGTATTCCCTATCAGACTTATCTTTAGCAACTGTTCACAGAATTTTATCGCATACGTATATTCGATACATACATGATTCATTCAACAAAGTACTGCACGCGACGCGATTCAAAAATCGTATTTTTCACTTCGTAAGTTTCATCGGGACTATCAATTCTATGCGTCGCATCAAGCCGTCGCGCATCCGATCACAACGAGTCTCGCAACGTCTTGTGCTCGACGTCGCTACCCAACTATTTCTGAAGTTTCACTTCGTAACTTATCTCGATACGATTTCCTTTGTTGACTTGCAAATGCATCAACATTCAGGACTACGCCCACTAGGTTACTTACGTAGACACCGTGCTTAAATTCTTCCGACGCAACTTTAAATTGACATTGCTCAAAGGCCACAATCTATCCGACACAAAAGTTTACATCGAGGCGACGATGCTCAAGATAACGATTCGCCTTAACACGAATGTCTTTACGACGCGTCTTACATTCGATTCCTAACGAGTAGGAATTCACTAGCCAAATTTCTAACTTATCCGTCTCGCAACATCGAATATAAGTTCGATTCACGCAAGCTCAATTGCAAGGTGAATCCAAATCTAACGATATAACCGTAAGTCATTCCCTTATCGTTCTCTCTCGTGCATGGCACGATTCTCGAAATCGCCTATCTGAATTACCAAGTTCGTTGGTGAATTTCTAGTTCGATCGTCGACCAACATAACCATTAAGCATTCATCCGACGAATACTCAAAATCTAATTATATCATTCTCAATCGAAAGTTGTTCCAACAATTCTCGCGATAGACTTATCGTCAACATGCACCACATTTTCTTTCTCGATCAATTTTATATGCGATATCGCAGGGGTCATCTTATGGGTCTGCAACATTCGATTTGATTTGGCGGTCAAGTCTTCTAGGGTCAGCTGCCCGAAGCTACGCTCGATAATTGTGGATCATCACCGAAGGACAGTTACTACGAACCATGCTATATCTTATTTCGGAGCCAAATCACGTTTCGACAATTTCTATACGACTATCCAATTTTGGACAAAACTATTTCTATCGCGCAACTGATGCGCAACTATCCTCCGAGTAAAGTCATGTACTATCGTCGATGATTCTGCTATTCACGAAGCATCTCCTCGCATTGAGTTCGAGTCTATCTTATTTGCATCGACACACGAGATGCTATGCATCGAACAATCGTCGATGACGTATAGTCTCGTCTTGATCAATCACAAAGTTCATGATCAACCAGTTCGTTCATTCTTGTATTGTTATTTACAAAATTTTGATAGCGCGAGGCACACTCCATTTTGTATTCTCACATCGGGATTACCTTTTCTTACGTATCGATCTCGATACGTCGTATCAATTTCGATAGCGTAAGGGTCAACTTTGATTCTGTTTCAACGTCGACAACTTGCATTGCATACGTCCAAGTTCACACATATTTTGTACGTCTCGAATCGTTTCTCGATTCGTTACGTCCGTTATGCTTTGATCGTAACTGAGTTACCGATTATCCAACATCGAACCCTCGAGTTATATGATCATGCCCTCAAGGTTTTGCGTGTTTCAGTCGTACTCAAATGAGTTTTGTCGTAACATAACCAACTATCTCTTAGGCATTATTTACCCGCATCAACCAACTCTTCACCGAAGTCGCACATCGTGCGATCCGATTATAATTCGTATCGTCTAACATTTCTATCGAGCTCACAAGTCATGCGATTCGATTCGCCTCGCCCAACATTTCTATCGAGATCGCAAGTCGTGCGACTCATTTGTAAGTTTGAGCTTTCCTTCTCCATCGATCCGATTATTGCTTCAAGGCATAATCGTTCCGCTAGTCTCGGTCGTCCGACCGACTTATAATTTTTGTCCGACGTATCATTCATTGATACGAGTCTCGCCTTATCGTCCGACCGATTTTTGAAGAACACTTGCATCAACATACTATACAAATTTTCAATCGAGTCTCGGTACTCTCCCGTCCGTTGCGGACAAACCTTCCGCAATTCTCACGACGCATCGATGTAATTCATCGCACAAGTGGTATACCATATACCACTCAGAATCGAGTCATTCATCGCATACGTGGTATGGCATATACCACTCGAAAATCAAGTCATTTCCTCGCATTATACTTAGTACGAACCAATAATCTCTTTCGACTCGCGATTTCCGCAGTGATCGTGCTTGATCACAACCGTAACTGTCATGACCCGTACCCTAGAGTAAGGGCACGAGACGTGGGTACGTCCAGCCTACGCCGTAGTGTCGACGGTAGAACGCTGTCCTAGGTCAATCATCTAACAATATAAAGGTACCTGTACAGTATATACACTCCGAATGGAGGTGACATAGCAATATACAGTCTCAATCACATCTAAGGCAGAATGATAAGATAGAAAGATAGATAGAATGAAAATAAAATATCCACATAAGTACAACCAGAGAGTCTAAGTGTCTAAAGATATCACAAATCCACAGAATCCCAAAATATCATAATACAGTCATCCAGAAATAAACATAAGAAAATCATAGTCTAGAGAGTATCGTCCACTGCTATAGGATCCAGCTGCTGGTCCAAGTCACAGCTGTCATCTAGGGTAGCCCATAATAGGTAGGGCAGCACGTCTCATCCTCATCCTCTGTAATATTTCAACAGGTCCAGTCAGGACATGAGCGAGCACAGTACATCTCACGCAGTTCATATAATGACAGAAATAAAATACAGGCAATAGAGTAAAATACATAAAATGCTGAAGAGTATACATGAGTAAAAGAAGACTGTAATGAAATATCTACTATAAGTAAAGAGCTATAGTGAACTAGTGATTTAGAGTACAAGCTAGACATGTGAACGGCTTGATAATAAACATGGAGGTCGTACATGGCTACACTACTTTGGAAATTGTCCACATGACTATTTATACCCCCCGTACCCCAATCAATATACAAGGATCTGTTCAAGTTATGTTATTGTACATGATATTCACATGGGGGGCCCATAAATGAGTGCACATGAATAAACATGGGGGCTCCGTGATCATGAGAGTACATGAATCACGAGAGTGCACATGTAAGGTGAAAGCACAAGAGTACATGATAAAAGTGAAACGCACATGACATGATGTATCTGATGCTCCGAGGGGGATAACATCGTATGAAAAGATCCATATATACTAATCCGTGTTCCCATCGTGTCAGCATCAAGTAAGATAATCTAGAGCAAAAAAAAATACTAGCAAGTATGAAACGGTCAGAGAATGTACTCGCCTGATATCCTGAATGTCCGGAAGAAAACTACTGCCTGAAGAGTGGTGTCTGCCTCCTATCAGAACAGTACAAGTCACTACAAGTCTAAAATGATAATAAGATGCATTACAATGTATTCTATATGAATCTAGGTCAATCTAGACCAAAGTCAACTCTTGGTCAACTCTGGTCAACCTTAGAAGTCAAACAAGTCTTACTAGGCCTAACCAGTCTATCATAGCAAGCACACACCATTTCTAGACTATACAAGTCAACTATACCCTATACAGGCATTCAAGCCACACTCATGGGTAATGAGCCCTAGGCTATAGGCCCATAGGCTATATTACCTATATACCAACCACATATTCACATATTAATTATATATCTAAATTAATATAATACACACATTATAACTATATAGGCCACATGTAATAGATGTATATATGAGATGTATATGTATATGACATGTAATTCATGTGCTTGTGTACATGTGTGTGTGTACATGTGAGCATGGTGTGTGTTAGGTGCACTGAAAACTGGAAACAGTGTGGCATGTGTGGAGTGACATGAGAGTGTTAGGTGACATAGATACCTGTGTGTGTGTGTAAACAGGGAATCACATTGACAGTTTAACCAATGAAACTAGTTGACAGGAAAACATGAATGAAGAGGGTGTGGCAAAGTGTAATATGGGAAATCAGTTAATAGGAGTATGTGTAGACAGTAAAGAGAAACATGGCATTTAAGCACTTAACCAACTAAACTTGTTCTCAGGTTTTAAGGACCCTGTGATAGTTCTAATATAACAAACAGTGAATTGTTTTCGAGTTCAACATCCCATCATTCAACAATTTTAGGAAAGGAATGGAAATCAATTCTCAGGTTGAACTCATGTGACAGGTTATAGGAATGAAGTCCATTTGATAGTTTGATATTAAACTATTTGACAGTTCATATTACACAGTGAATCAATTCAATGTATAAGAATTAACATTCAAATTATCATTCAAATTTCAGTTTAAATAGAAAATGAATCAAGATCAATTCTCAGGTTTTAAGGATCCAGGAAAAGTCTAATGACAGTTCATAAGTGAAACATTTGACAGTTAATAATATCCCAGTTGACATAGGAACTAACATTGAATCTAAGTTACAAAATTTAGTTTCTAAGTAGAAATGAAAATCAATCAAAACTAATGTAAATGTATCAGTCACACATATAGTCCAACTCAATGTCTAATATTCCATTCTCAACAAAAACCCAATCCAACTTGTAAAATCAACTAACAGAAATTAATACACATGTCCAGGAAATTAAATGGCAAATTAACTCATTAATTAGACAGTTAAACTGGAATTTAAATACAGTAAATAACAGACTGGACTGCGTGGAATAGGGTGTCTCGTACACGTGTTCATTGGGCTCGTGCACCCGACACGACACGACACAAACCCTGTGCTTGTGTCCCATTGTCGAGTGGGTCTAGGTCTAGGATGTGGACACCCTAAATTGGGTCCACGACACGCGTGTCAGTGATACGACACGTGTATCAGTAGCCCAAAATCGGCTGAACCGATCAGCGCACGACCAGTGCACTCATGAATACGTGTCCGATACGACACGAGGACTCGTACAACTTGGGGATCCTCATGTCAGTGTCTGCCCCCTAAGTGTGTGTCAATTTTCTCGTGTCCAAGTGGCGTGTCCAGGGAGTTATAGCCCCCGAGTTGTAGGGGACTGCTACGCGTGCGGAAATGCACGTGTTCACGTGTCCAATCCGACATGACACGATGCAATCACCAACTCAGTCAACTGGAAACCAATAAGCAACACCAAACCCTAATTTTCTATTCAAACCAATACTAAAAATATGAACGAAATACCCACTGTGGCATTTCGTCGAACACCTTAGTATGCACCCTGATACGTGTCCGATACGGACACGTAATGGACACGAAACCTAACAAACCTATACCAATAGTTAGGGGACTCCTAGGGCTTCCTATTCATGCCTAAAAATCACAATTTGATGGAGAAAAAATAGAAGTTACCTAGGTGTGTCAAATAGCTCAAAAAGCTCCAAAGAGGGGTGCTTCTTGCTATCCAAACTTCACCAAATTGTTCCTCCACTGAAATTATTCACCATGGACAGAAAATACAGTGATTAGATCCTAATGCATGAAGTTTGAAGGAAAAGAAGTTGAAATGGAAAAGATATGGATTGGAGAAGAATGGGATTTACCTTTCTTTTTCCAACTTGCTAATTTCCTAAAGGAGGCTAGCCCTAGGTGGAAGAGGTATTAAATAGGTAGGGAAACCTAGGTGGCCGGCCACTAGTGAGGGATTAGGGTTAGGGTTTCATTAGTTGGGCCTCTATGGGCCTTAAGTCATAAGCCATGGTTTGAAATCACAAGTCATTAACCAACCTATTCATTATTCCTATTTCCCCAAATTAATTCTAATGACTAGGATATGGTTAACTTAAGTTAAACTAGGGTTTCATAATCTAACCAAGTGGTCATGGCTAGGGTTAGCTTCTAGGTCAGTCTCCAAAGTCACCATGAGTCAAAGTCAAGAATAGCACTAAATTAAAATATACCAAAAATCACTTAAATTCTAATAATTCTAATTAATACAATATAATTCCAAATAATTCCCAAAAATTCAAAAATGACCAAAATACCCTCAAGCTAGAAATGTGGTAGTGACAGTAACTTTGATAAAATCAATCCGACACAACTCGGCCAATGTTTTCATTTGCCAACACAAGTTCGGTATTCAACCGAACGATTCATTCTATCGATTTTATGATTTCAGTTCCTTCCGTTGTATCTCGTACAACGATTTATTTCCAATCTCCTTTGCACTCCGTACAACGATTACTTTGATATGCGTTGCACCACGTGCAACAGTTTACTTCCGACACGCGTTGCACATCGTACAACGATTTATTTCCGACATTCAAAGTCAATGCTCAAATTCGTTCAACACATTCGATATTGACTTATCACTTTCATTGCAACGCATTATTTAAGTTTTCGTATTGGTGCAACCAATACTCACAACCCATTGCACTTCGTGCATAATTTTATTTCTCATTCAACATGTTACATTGCAACAACATCTCAAATCGTATTTCATATTTGTTGCACTTGTAGCAACTAACATTTCACGGCTCGTTACTTGATGCAATAAACCCTTCGCGACTTTCTTAGCAAATATCATGTAATTTCTAAAACATATACGGCAAAATTATACGATTTGTATTAGACTTATTGTATGGAACATCCAGTGCGGCATCGCGTAGAGTCAAGAGTGATTCTAGTGGTGGTGGGCAACTTTTAGAATTGTAATGAAGCGAGCATCCAGAGAAATTGGGCCTAGAGCTCTGATACCAATTTGTCACGCCCCGACCCGGAATCACCCGAATCATCGTCCTCGCAGGGGTGCGTGATGCCGCAAGAGCCTGGAGTCGCGCTCGTGCCAGGCAAGATGACAAGTTCTCAAATGGTTATCTTTGAGTTGATATTAACAACGAAAGAAAAACAGAGTATACGAAACAATTCTCTTTATTGATATTCGAACTGAGATTACAAAGGCTTTCGATAGCCCAACGATATATGCCAGATTGGCTACAACACTCAGGTTCTCTCTTGCCCACAAAGGATTTTACCCTTCCGTAAATCATGCCTTCTATATCTCGGCCGCATCAATCATGTTGCAAGTCCGAGCGTTAATGCGATCGTACGCTTCAATACGCTTCGACATTCCAAGCCTCAACGCGTTCAAGAGAAGCTTCGTCGCGAGCAATCTATTCTCTGTACCCTGCATGAAAGTTGGTGGAGGATCAGTACGTTTATCCTCGTATGTACTGATGCAAAGACCTTCTTTCTAAACCGATATTGTAGTATTTATGTTGAATCATGCAACTTAGCTTATGATCTTGCTATATTCTCCTTAGGGTCTATTTCATGGCATATTCGAAAACGTAAAGCATGTTATTCGAATTGAATAGGCAAGCAGACAAGCAATTTCGTGTTTAATTCGTGGCACGACTCCTTAACAAGTCGACGCACTCGCCCTTGCACTGACGCAAGGTGAATACGCCCCATTCCTTTCATGTCATGTTATAAGTGCTCTCTATGCAGGATCTATGTATACGGGACACATACATGCCTATACTTTTGTCATAGCCATATTCTGTAATACGATATCCGGTACCGACATTTTCGTATTTATGAGAACTGAATTATTTTATTTTGAATACTTATATTTTACTATTATCATAAGCGTTAAATACTGATTTTATTTATAAACTATTTTCTTTATTAAATAAAATAAAAAATAAATATATTTGCTAATGAGGTCCTTGGAAAATTTTGCAATTTACAAAATTTTACCTTGACACCTAATCTATACACATGTCCTCATGCATGAAGCATGGGCAAAATGGTAACTCACTTGGGGACACATATCGACATGCATGGAATATTGGTAAAAAAAAGAAAAAGAAAAAGAAAGGAATATATATATATATATATATATATATATATATATATATATATATATATATATATATATATATATAGAGAGAGAGAGAGAGAGAGAGAACAGCTCTCTATTC
This sequence comes from Iris pallida, assembly GCA_029216955.1. Classification (NCBI taxonomy): domain Eukaryota; kingdom Viridiplantae; phylum Streptophyta; class Magnoliopsida; order Asparagales; family Iridaceae; genus Iris; species Iris pallida. Next base: position 31,607 of record JANAVB010007438.1, on the reverse strand, counting down.
CCAATCGACCTCTCTCTCTCCTGAGCATACCTCCCTATATGAATCAGCAATAGCAGCATTTGTTGTCACAAATTCCTTCTTCTTCAAGTTCCCACACAATTACTTATTCTCTGAAATATATATATATATATATATATATATATATATATATATATATTTTATTCTCTTAAATATATATATATATATATATATATATATATATATATATATAGAGAGAGAGAGAGAGAGAGAACAGCTCTCTATTCCCAACCGACCTCTCTCTCTCTCCTGAGCATACCTCCCTATATGAATCAGCAATAGCAGCATTTGTTGTCACAAATTCCTTCTTCTTCAAGTTCCCACACACATCCCTTCATCATTACTTATTCTCTTATCCCTCCAAGCCACAGAACACTTTTTCTCTTCACCAACCTATCCATCACCTTCAACATTTCTTCTTTAAACTCTCATCTCCATCCCTTTGGACATCAACACCGAACATCACCACCTCCCCAACCCTTCATCTGTTGCATATTGTCGTTGTGTCCGCAGCTATTGTACGTCTGCACCACCGACCGGACACCGGCCCCTCCCTTCGCGGCTTCCACCCCGCGCGTCGCTGGTCGCCGCCGCGCCAGCCAACTGCGCCGTCGGCCACACCCGCCGGCCGACCGACCCCCTCCGCCGCCGCCACCGGTCGGCCTCCCTCCGACGTCGACCCTCCCGACTTCCAACCCCACCTTCATCACCCCTTGTGATATCCTCCTAATTTTAGGTTTTTGGGGAAGAATATAGGAAATCAAGGATCGATTCCAATTTGGGAAAAACAAATAGCAAGGCAAGTCCTCCTCCCTTCCTTCAAATCCCCTTTTCTTTTGGCAAAATTGTGTGCAAATAATTAGAGAATAGAAAAAAGAAAAAAAAATGGAAATCCTAATTTCAGTTATTCACTTTTTGGATTATGTGTCCATACAATTTCATGACACAGACACAAGTATGTATATATTTTGACTTAGCATAACTCCTACACAAAAATAGGTATAGGACAACACAATGTAGTGTGAATGCTTCTGACATGTCACAATTTTGATTCAATATCCGAAATTGTACAGTTATATATATAAATATATATATATATATATATATCATGACACAACACCTGGATATAATTCATGAAATTATTATAAAGGACATTTATGAGTCCAGGTATAACTCATGGACAAAATCAATACAATTCATAAATTAAAATTTTAACATATGAAATTTATGTATCTTTAATATAACATGTATATCAAGACCCACAACAGAGCATCCATATGGACACTTATGCTAAAATCAAACTATCAATGACTATACTGCTCTACAACGTAAATTTTTATTTTTATTAAACAAACTTCACCTACTGATTACATTGGTCTTCTCATTAGTAGCCCCAAGCATCTACACATCAACACCTGTAGCCTTCATTCCTACATACCAAAACCTTTACACTCTCACAGGCTTGTATGGTCCATACAAATATGGGAAGGCATACATAGGGACAACAACTAATAGTGTTGCACCACTTTACAACATAAGGAGAACTACCATATAAATTACACCCACAATAATTCCTTCTACTAGTGCATACTCACCCAAGATGTTTAGCAGCAGGTATCCTGCTAGGAACCACCAAAGGAAGTCATGTTGGACTTGGTTATTTAGCTAAAATGGAAGTTTTTAGATTCCTATATGTTAGGATAACCATATACCTATCAATTTTCAAATTTTAAACCAAATTTATATACATATACCTTGATGCGATATGTGGATACAACACACAAATTTTGTGGACAATTATAAATCTTAGTGCCACTTGGGAACACAACCAACATGCAGATCATCTTTATTATCAATCTATGGATTCTATGATTTTGGGTTAAATTCAAATATATGGGGCTGATAAGTTATTTTTCTGTTCAAGTTAGAAGTTTTCACCGAATTTATATATTTAATTCTCATTTTGTATTCTCAAGAAGTTAAAATATGACACTTAATAAACATGAATCAAAGTGGTCATTTAGACCTACTTTGAATGTAATATCAGTTAAAAATAGGAGTTGATATCATGGTATTACTAACAACCTTATTTTCTTTGAACTTAGTAAGTTTTTAGGGAAAGCAAATGGCTAATAATCTAAATTAGTTTGCTTGCTTGCTAAGGAAAATGTATAAACTTGCTTACTCTCTTAAGTTGCTTGCTAAGGTAAGGAAACTTTAAAAAACTGCACTTTATTAAATTGCGTGGGTATCCGGTGTTGAGAGTTGCTCCACCGAAGGGGTCGGCGAACCCGATAGATATACCTGCGTGGTTCCGGTGTTGAGAGTTGCTCCACCGAAGGGGTCGACGAACCCGGATTTTAATTAAGTCATATATTTATCTCTTGTATCTCTTGTGAATTTTTGGAGTCACCCGATACAAAGGAGACTCTGTCAAAATTTATGGAAATTCCAAGAGAGTCAAAATTCCTGACTTTCAGGAAATAATGGTTTAGTACTTAAGACCTAAAGTCATTTAGGAAAGATACTTAGAACCAGCTAGAAAGCATTGGGCGGGGGAGAACAACCTGGATATTCCTAAATAGTTCCATAGCATAATAAAATTTAAAAAGCTGATCAGTAAATTTTCTACTCGTTCGTAAGGCCATACGAATCGAGTTTTTGAGGCTTAGCTCACGTATTTTTGTTTGCTCAAGGGAGGCAAACTAAGTCCAAGGGAGGGTCTTATTTTGTTTGCTCAAGGGAGGCAAACTAAGCCCAAGGGAGGCTCAGATTATTATGTTTATTTCGACAGTAACATCGAATAGATGATTGTTAAGCCCAAGGGAGGCTCCAGGCCGGATACTAAGCACCGTGCCGCCAAATTTACAGCCTGATCCCAGGTTAACGGGATTGTTGATGGAAAATTATTTAGATGAATATTCAGAGATTGTTCTCCAAATTGCATTGTATTTTAGGGATAGCCCAAGGGAGGCAAAATTTTTGATAAGCTCAAGGGAAGCTCAGAAATTTTTTTACATCTACATCGACAGTAACATCGGGTAGATGAATTTTTAGTCATTCAAATTCATCTCATTCTAGAAGAAATTACCCCACTTTAGTTAAAGCCAAAAGGACATTTATACTACTTTAAATGAATGAAAACTATAACAATGTAAAATTGCACATTCCTATTTTCTTAATAGAAAATCTTTATGTTTCATTCCTTATTATATTTTCCTAAGCGTTTTTGGCCGAGGACTTGCTTGTCGTTTCTAAACGACCTAGTATTGTTCACTAGATTTTTGTAGCAGTGTACCAAGTGAGGCCGCTATCAGGTACTGAAGGACAACCGGAGATCAAGGACGTGGTGATACCATTGGAGATGTTCAAGTTGGAACAAGAATTCTTTTTCTCTACTTGTTTAAGGTATAATTGTATTATTTATAGTTGGGCTCAAAATTGTACTGGGTAGAAATAGTTATGTTTATGTTCAATTAGTTAGAATGTCTTAGTTTTAGATTATTGCTGACTTAAAATTTGTGTGAGTTATGACCTGCTTTCTTTCCTATGCACGAACCTTACGGGCGACAATTGCGAATTCGGCGCATAGCCTGGGGATGTGTTTATGACGTCACCGTTTGAATCTGGGAAGCGGGACGTGACATGTCTTTTAGTGGTGGCCCATGTAGGTCAGACATTGCATAGAGGATAGGATGCAGGTCAGACGTTGCATAGAGGAAATAGGATAGGATGCAGGTCAGACATTGCATAGAGAAAATATGATAAGGTGCAGGTCTGACAACCCAAGGATAGGATATAGGCCAAGTTCTAGGGAAACTTATGCAAGCTGAGATAAGATGTTGGACAAAATTTTGGGGAGACCCTATAGGCTAAGGTATAAACTTTAAGATATGTTTTAGGAAATATCCAAGAGATACCAAATAGAATTGTTTATGTTGGATTGTATTTCATAGTGTCCTTACCCAAATAAAATTTCTATAGTGAGTATATATAATCAGGTGTCCTTACCTAGGTCATGGGTAGTATAAGGATAGACATAATCATTCTAGGCCTATTAAGTTAGGAAGAATAGGACAAGTATTCTCTTCTGAACTGGTAAAAGAATCTAGAAGACTCCTTAAGGATCTTGGACTTGATATCTCTAGTAAACCCGGAGTTCAAATATATTTTTTGAACCATTACATAGTTAGAAATAGTGAAGGGGCAAATATAGATATAAATATATTTTGAATGATTACTGGGTAGAAAAGTACTAGCAATAACTTATCTAGGGTTTTGCATAATAGTTATTTTATAGAGTATTATATACATATTATATTAAGAAGCTAATTCCTTATTCTTTACTCCCTCTAGACTTCTATCGATGCCTAAGTCCCGACTCGTTCTCTTTTATCTGTTGAATTTTCTGCGGTCTGGTTATTTCGTAAGCCCAATCTACTTCAAAAAATTTCAATTTTGTTGCTTCACTTAACATTCACTAAATGAAAAATCTAGAATTGTATCCTCAATCCATTTACATCTTTTTCTGGCATCCCTATTTCAGGAATTGCCCTCTATCTAATATTCATTGCAATTTACTCTCTTGATATTTTTCTTTTCTGTGAAGTGAATACTTTGATTGGATTTTGTGTAAATGATATTTATGTGAATGAATACTTCTTGTGTCTTGAGACCAAAAATTCTCCAATGAATCGTGAAATGAGATGTTGTTGCAGCCATTCGGACTGGCCATCCAAATTGGCGAGGCACATATTCTCGAAACATGATTCAGAAATTCAATAAATTTTCGGGGATCAAGACATAATTTTTCATAATGAATTTTTGAACTTGATATTCGAACTTTGATTTCATTTTACCTTGATTTGGAATTTGAAAAACGTCATTTAAAATGACATATAGTGCTTTTGATAATATAGATATATGAGTTTATTTTATGTTATAATATTATCTATTAGTTTGATACCATGATGAAATAACGTTGATGATATTTGGAGAACTTGAAAATAAGTATTGCTTCTTGAATATTTTGGATTACTAAGAATATCATGACCTGTAATATTACTTCACAATCATGATTCCTACTCATAAAATGGATATCATTGGCGTGGTAGCAAAAGCTGCAGCCATGAATCATGATAGTAAAACGATATCTTGATTGTAGCCATATGCGTAATGGCGAGGCACAAGATTACTATATCACGCCAGAAAAACGAGAAATGAGGAATATGAACTTGATTCTGTGGTACATACAATGTTATGGTATCTGACAATTTTATTGATTTTATGGAATTTCTAGATCATTAATGAATTCAAGTATCTTCATATTTTCTATATTCATAAAAACTTTTAATGAATATAATTTTGAAGTATTTATTCAGAAAATATATTACTACATCATTTTTTAAGATGGATAGAATATCTTGTTTTTCTCTATATTTGTTTTGAAAAATAATTCTTAAAATTTTTAAATTTCGAGGACGAAATTTTTGTAAGGTGGGTAAAGTGTCATAGCCATATTCTGTAATACGATATCCGGTACCAGACATTTTCGTATTTATGAGAACTGAATTATTTTATTTTGAATACTTATATTTTACTATTATCATAAGTGTTAAATACTGATTTTATTTATAAACTATTTTCTTTATTAAATAAAATAAAAAATAAATATATTTGCTAATAAGGTCCTTGGAAAATTTTGCAATTTATAAAATTTTACCTTGACACCTAATCTATACACATGTCCTCATGCATGAATCATGGGCAAAATGGTAACTTCACTTGGGGACACATGTCTACATGCATGGAATATTGGTATAAAAAAAAGAAAAAAAATGAAAAAAAATGAAAGGAAAAAAAAAAAAAAAAAATATATATATATATATATATATATATATATATATATATATAGAGAGAGAGAACAGCTCTCTATTCCCAACCGACCTCTCTCTCTCCTGAGCATACCTCCCTATATGAATCAGCAATAGCAGCATTTGTTGTCACAAATTCCTTCTTCTTCAAGTTCCCACACACCTTCCTTCATCATTACTTATTCCCTTATCCCTCCCAGCCACAGAACACTTCTTCTCTTCACTAACCTATCCATTACCTTCAACATTTCTTCTTTAAACTCTCATCTCCATCCCTTTGGACTTCAACACCGAACATCACCACCTCCCCAACCCTTCATATGTTGCATATTGTCGTTGTGTCCGCAATTATTGTACGTCTGCACCGCCGACCGGACACCGGCCCCTGCCTTCGCGGCTTCCATCCCGCGCGTCGCTGGTCGCCGCCGCGCCAGCCACCTGCGCTGTCGGCCACACTCGCCAGCCGACCAACCCCCTCCGCCGCCGCCACCGGTCGGCCTCCCTCCGACGTCGACCCTCCCGACTTCTAACACCACCTTCATCACCCCTTGTGATATCCTCCTAATTTTAGGTTTTTGGGGAAGAATATAGGAAATCAAGGATCGATTCCGATTTGGAAAAAACAAATAGCAAGGCAAGTCCTCCTCCCTTCCTTCAAATCCCCTTTTCATTTGGCAAAATTGTGTGCAAATAATTAGAGAATAGGAAAAAGAAAAAAAATGGAAATCCTAATTTCAGTAATTCACTTTTTGGATTATGTGTCCGTACAATTTCATGACACAGACACAAGTATGTATATATTTTGACTTAGCATAACTCCTACACAAAAATAGGTATAGGACAACACAATGTAGTGTGAATGCTTCTGACATGTCACAATTTTGATTCAATATCTGAAATTGTACAGTTATATATATATATATATATATATATATATATATATATATATATATATATATATATATATATATATATATATATATATATATATATATCTTGACACAACACCTGGATATAATTCATGAAATTATTATAAAGGACATTTATGAGTCTAGGTATAACTCATGGACAAAATAATACAATTCATAAATTAAAATTTTAACATATGAAATTTATGTATCTTTAATATAACATGTATATCAAGACCCACAATAGAGCATCCATATGAACACTTTTGCTAAAATCAAACTATCAATGACTATATTGCTCTACAACGTAAATTTTTATTTTTATTAAACAAACTTCACCTACTGATTATATTGGTCTTCTCATTAGTAGCCCCAAGCATCTACACATCAACACCTGTAGCCTTCATTCCTACATACTAAAACCTTTACACTCTCACAGGCTTGTATGGTCCATGCAAATATGGGAAGGCATACATAGGGACAACAACTAATAGTGTTGCACCACTTTACAACATAAGGAGAACTACCATATAAATTACACCCATAATAATTCCTTCTACTAGTGCATACTCACCCAAGATGTTTAGCAGCAGGTATCCTGCTAGGAACCACCAAAGGAAGTCATGTTGGACTTGGTTATTTAGCTAAAATGGAAGTTTTTAGATTCCTATATGTTAGGATAACCATATACCTATCAATTTTCCAATTTTAAAGCAAATTTATATACATATACCTTGATGTGATATGTGGATACAACACACAAATTTTGTGGACAATTATAAATCTTAGTGCCACTTGGGAACACAACCAACATGCAGATCATCTTTATTATCAATCTATGAATTCTACGATTTTGGGTTAAATTCAAATATATGGGACTGATAAGTTATTTTTCTGTTCAAGTTAGAAGTTTTCATCGAATTTATATATTTAATTCTCATTTTGTATTCTCAAGAAGTTAAAATATGACACTTAATAAACATGAATCAAAGTGGTAATTTAGACCTACTTTGAATGTAATATCAGTTGAAAATAGGAGTTGATATCATGGTATTACTAACAACCTTATTTTCTTTGAACTTGGTAAGTTTTTAGGGAAAGCAAATGGCTAATAATCCAAATTAGTTTGCTTGCTTGCTAAGGAAAATGTATAAACTTGCTTACTCTCTTAAGTTGCTTGCTAAGGTAAGGAAACTTTAAAAAACTGCACTTTATTAAATTGCGTGGGTATCCGGTGTTGACAGTTGCTCCACCGAAGAGGTCGACGAACCCGATATATATACCTGCGTGGTTTCGGTGTTGAGAGTTGCTCCACCGAAGGGGTCGACGAACCCGGATTTTAATTAAGTCATATATTTATCACTTGTGAATTTTCGGAGTCATCCGATATAGAGGAGACTCTGCCGAAATTTATGAAAATTCCAAGAGAGTCAAAATTCCTGACTTTCAGGAAATAACGGTTTAGTACTTAAGACCTAAAGTCATTTAGGAAAGATACTTAGAAATAGCTAGAAAGCATTGGGCGGGGGAGAACAACCTGGATATTCCTAAATTGTTCCATAGCATAATAAATTTTAAAAAGCTGATCAGTAAATTTTTTACTCGTTCGTAAGGCCATGCGAATCGAGTTTGTGAGGCTTAGCTCACGTATTTTTGTTTGCTCAAGGGAGGCAAACTAAGTCCAAGGGAGGCTCTTATTTTGTTTACTCAAGGGAGGCAAACTAAGCCCAAGGGAGGCTCAGATTATTACGTCTATTTCGACAGTAACATCGAATAGATGATTGTTAAGCCCAAGGGAGGCTCCAGGCCGGATACTAAGTACCGTGCCGCCAAATTTACAGCCTGATCCCAGGTTAACGGGATTGTTGATGGAAAATTATTTAGATGAATATTTAGGGATTGTTCTCCAAATTGCATTGCATTTTATGGTTAGCCCAAGGGAGGCAATTTCAATTTTGTCCAAGGGAGGCAAAATTTATGATAAGCTCAAGGGAAGCTCGAAATTTTTTTTACATCTACATCGACAGTAACATCGGGTAGATGAATTTTTAGTCATTCAAATTCATCTCATTCTAGAAGAAATTACCCCACTTTAGTTAAAGCCAAAAGGACATTTATACTACTTTAAATGAACGAAAACTATAACAATGTAAAATTGCACATTCCTATTTTCTTAATAGAAAATCTTTATGTTTCATTTTTTATTATATTTTTCTAAGCGTTTTTGGCCGAGGACTTGCTTGTCGTTTCTAAACGACCTAGTATTGTTCACTAGGTTTTGTAGCAGTGTACCAAGTGAGGCCGCTATCAGGTACTAAAGGACAACCGGAGATCAAGGACGTGGTGATACCATTAGAAACGTTCAAGTTGGAACAAGAATTCTTTTTCTCTACTTGTTTAAGGTATAATTGTATTATTTATAGTTGGGCTCAAAATTGTACTGGATAGAAATAGTTATGTTCATGTTCAATTAGTTAGATTATCTTAGTTTTAAATTATTGCTGACTTAAAATTTGTGTGAGTTATGACCTACTTTCTTTCCTAAGCACGAACCTTACGGGCGACAATCGTGAATTCGGCGCGTAGCCTGGGGATGTGTTTATGACGTCACCGTTTGAATCTGGGAAGCGGGGCGTGACAACTTTCAACCAATCGTTCCTTAACTATATGATGGTCGTTGGTGTATCCGTGCCGGAATGAACTAAAGGTGTTTCTTTTCTTTATCTTTTCTTTTCTCTCTTTCTTTTCTTTCCTTTCTTTATACCCTTAGGTGACTTAGAGGGTGCAACACATGACAGTGTGCTAGAAATGTGCCCTACTCGGCGACAGGCTACAGATCCCAAGAGCGCCCAGGTAACGGGATTGCCTGTAGCTGGGAAATCTCTTCATGACTACTGGATATATTCTAATTATTTGCCTTAGTTGATTTCAGTGGGTACCCCCGACCGTAGTACTCAAGGGTCCCCATCCTAGACATGATGCAGGACAAGACGGGTTCATTTGTACAAGCACAATCATCCACGGTGTCCAGGTCATTCATACTTGTCATGCCAAGCTAGCCGTCGCAACAGCAGTTCGAGATATATCATGTCAGGTTTATCATGTCAAGAGTGCGCCACGGCGGGCCACCATCAAGAATTATCAGGTCAAGTTATCATGTCAAATTGTCAGGTCAAGTTATCTTGTCGGGAGTGCACCACGGCGGGTCACTAACAAGTCATGCCATTTATCAAGGAGAAAAGAAACTTGCGCAATTAAATAATAATATATATAATATATATTCTTGAAGCCAAGGAGAAACTCTATAACTTTCATGTTGGGAGTGGAAAAAAATTCTGACCACAATTCTGGCAAATAAAATATTTAAACAATCAAAGTGGACCCCATGCGGGCCAAAAGTGGGAGAACATATATGCGGTCAAAGAGAGTGGGAGGCCACCCATGCGGCTCCAAAATTATTTAAATGAAATCAGTCAAATATTTAAGGCCAGCAAGCCATATGCGGCTAGCATACAATTGTGCATGCGGCCAAGAGTGGGATGCCATCCATGCGGCCATGCAATAGCTCGTGCGGACAGAAAATAACTGAAGGGGGGCCATGCGGCCAAGGATGGGTGGGAGGCCATGCGGCTCCAAAATTAAATGCCAGCAAAAAATATTTCTGCAATCAGAAAAGACAAGGAGAGTGGGACCCGCAAAAATGCAAGCTTTCACTTCAGCAAGCAAGTCAACTAAAAAAAGCTATGTGGGACCCCCCATAATTAATGCAATAAGAAAAGGTTCACGTGAGCTACCTAATTAATGGTTCACGTGGCCAAAATATTAGATAGTGGGAGAAGGGAGCCTATGCGGCTCACTTTAGATTCCATGCAAAAATGCAACATGCAAATAATAATAATATTTAATGGCCAAAGGCTATGCGGCTCTGCATCAAGCAATTGCTAATGCTATAAATGTCCATGCGGCTCACCCTCACGTTTGCTTGCATGAAAATACAAACAAATAAATAAATAAATAAATATTGGCCATGCGGTTTGCTTGCATGAAAATGCAAACAAGCAACTAATTATTAAATAATTTCCTTATGCGGCTATAACTTAGCTTTAGTTGCAATGCAACTAAAGGATGCAAGGTGCTCAGCAGAGATGCATGCTAATGCACGCAAGCATTAGGTGCTGCTGATGTAAGCAAGCTATCTATGCTTGCTAATGCATATATTATATAATGTTAACCATGCTTCTAATGCATGCATGGATTAATTAATGCATGAAAACTTGTTTTAAGGCATGCACTAGCATGCAACCTAGCTACTGAACTTGCATGCAACGAAATAAATCCCAAAAGCCATGCGGCTGGGATTGCCTCATGCGGCTACTTATTACATGCAAATAAAAATGCATGCAGTAAGGAATTTCATAAGCTAACAAGCCTATACGGCTCAAACATGATAAATGTAAAAATACAAGTATGCATTTAATGTAAACAAAGCCACATGCGGCTCACATTGTTACTATGCAAAAATTAATGCAAGCTAATAAGTCACATGCGGTCAACTGGAATAATTCCATATGCGGCCAACACAAAATGCCCATACGTGCATGCGGCTCCAAAATGCTAGCAAGCTCGCATGTAAGCCAAAATGCAAATGATGACTTCCCACAGAGGAGAGGTCCATGGGGAAAATACCATGACTTCTCCACACCACCAAACTACAATAGGAACCCCAAATCCAGACTTCCATGGGTCAAATTTGGGTAGAAAGAAATTCTCTACAACATGGAATTATTGCTTACAAAAATATGCAAGTCTGGTAGATCAAAACCCACAAAAACAAAAATACCACAAAGCTAGATCTACAAGAAATTAGCCATGGAAATGGAAAATGCTAAATACTAAAGTGGGTTAGAAACACATGAGGAAGACAATGGAACAATAAAAATGGACTTCCTCTATGAAGCAAGATGCACTTGCCTAAGCTCTCCCTCTCTCCTGGTAGGTGGAGAAGTAAATGGAGGAAGAAGAAGATATGAGTAATGAGTAATAATGGAAGAGAAAGAGTGGGATTGATATTTATGGTGGGAGTGGTGGTAGGTGGGAGTGGTTTGGTTTACTAAAATCAAGCAAAAACCGAACCAAGCCAAACAAATCGAACCGAACCAAGATAAACCCATCAATGAAATGCCAAAATAAATCAAGCAGGGATGTCACACCCCAGAACCAGAATACTGGAGAGCGGAAGAATGACTCAGCCAGCTACGTATTACGGGTAGATGAATATCGAATAATACGATCAATGCTGTCTAATAAGACGAGGGGGGTGCATACTACATAAAAGTCTCGCTATGGTCACTCCACATCTATTGTCTCAATCATTCGAACAAGAAACAGAAATAGAGAACATGTGAGAATAAGCAGTAAGGCGTCCCAAACGCTCAGTCAAAATTTTCTTGATATCTGGCTTTACAAAATACAGCCAGATGATGTGGTAAGTACACACAATTGTTATCAACTGCAGCCTGACTTAGTTACAATTATACAAAAGTAAGTACAAGACAATCCGACTAAAATGTCGGTGCCAAACGACAAAGTATAAGTATTTAACAAAACGAGCGGAGAAGTAAGAAATCCACTCGAGCCCTCCTGCGATCATCCCTCTAGTATTGACCATCTTGGAGGTAGAAGTAAGCTGGATTCTCGGGGACTGGCTCTAAATCTGGCCATGCAAAACCAGAGAGGTTAGACCTCTAATAGCAAGTACCGCAAGGGAGCACGATATGAGGAATAAACCAGTAATAGGAAACATAATAAATAGATCTCTGCTGACTACTGGGATTCACATCACATCACGATACTTCGAACCAACCTCCCAACCAAACAAGGACAGAAGTTGGCCCGTCATGCCCTGATATTCTGATCATCTCAGTTAGGCAACAGAGTAGGTACAGTACACAAACAAATCAATTTAAATGGCCATGCAACTGCTACGGCTTGCTACTGTGAGTTCCAAGTTATCCTGGAATTATGCAATAGGGATTCCTCAGTTCTTACTATGTACAAGCAAGACTAGTTTACCCAGTCAATCAATTGCGCCAATCATGAATTAGACGAGTTCCAGCGGGACGTCCGTCATCAATATACAATATACAATAAGTAATATAACCAAATACCGCTCCCTGCCCGTGTGGCAAATTTGCAGTATCTGTGGGGACCAACCGGCCTGTCGGGCACTACTAGTCCCAAGAGGGCTGCCATGTAAGAACTCGGGAATCCATTCTCTCCATGCAATCATTATTTTATTTAACTTAATAGTCTCTACGTTGAGTGAAATCCCATACCGTGGATCATGGTCATTCGAATGAGTACTTTTGTACGGGGTACGATATGCACAACTCTACAATGATACCAGTGCGGTTAGGTTATAGGTCTTACATAGCGTAATGCAACAATCAAAACTAACCACGGAGTAATCATGCCTTGACCATAAAGTACACATACTATTTTTGTAAGATAAATAGATAAATAAATAAATAAATAAATAAATAATTTGAAGCCTGTATGTGCCTGTATGCCAATATTCGAGATTAGCCAGTCGATTGCAATAGTTCATAGTTAACATGAACGTGTCTCATTCATTCATTTCAATAAGACGACTAGCCAGTCTCTTAGTTCCAACTAGGAACGCATGATCAATTATTAAATCAAGATAACAATCCTTGTTTATTAACGCCAAGACAATAATTAATGTTAATAAATGCCAAGTCAATTAATCAGTGATAATAGATGTCAATCAATCTCAATCAATGTCAATTTGAACAAGAATCAGCTAAAAGACATTATGGCTAGCATTCATGCGGCTGGGAAATGAACGAGTTACATGCGGCTAGGCAAGGGTGATTCCATGCGGCCGAAGCCAAAATAGTCTCATGCGGCTAAAAAGGTGCAAGCCTATATGCGGCTAAGAAGTCTCATGCGCCATGCGACTGAAAAATGATCGGCTCCATGCGGTTGAAAATGATCAGCGCCATGCGGCTGAAGGACGCACAGCTCATGCGGCTGAAAGACTGAGTGCATATGCGGCTGGCAAAAACTCATGCGGCTAACTAAACTCATGCGGCTGACTAACTCATGCGGCTGACTAAACTCATGCGGCCAGGATGACTTATGCGGCTAGAAATGACTTATGCGGCTAGAAATGACTCGGGTCCTTATTCGGCCAGAATATAAATTTAAATGCCACGTGGCCAGGACTTCATACGGCCAACACTTCATGCGGCTCAAGGAGACTTGCCGCATGAAAACTCATGCGGTCAAGCATTGTCATGCGGCTGAGATCTGTTCTTCTTCTCCAAATTTCTAAGGACAGAACTATGAAAACCTTTGCTTCCAAGCTCTCTAAATCCTTCATTCTAAGCCCAAATCTGAACTTCCATAGGTCAAAATAGGGTAGAACAAAATTCTCTACAACATGGAACCATCAAAACTTAAAGATAACAAAATTTACTATATCAAAACCTAAGAAATTCGAAAATACATTAAACTTAGATCTACAAAGAATGAACCATGGAAACTGGAAATACTGAGTACTAAAGAGACTCAAAATCAAGTAAGGAAGATGATGGAACGATAATAATGGTGATCCATCAAGAAGCAAGTTTGGCACTTGCCTGGCGGCTGGTAGGTGGGGGGAGAAGTTATGAGGGAGAAGATGATTAATGGCTAAGTAATGGAGAGAGAGAAAGGGGGTGGCTTTAATAAAGGGGTGGTGGTAGGTAGGGGTTTGTGATGAACCAACTAAGCTAAACCAATCTAAGCCGAACCCAAAGCCAAGCAGAAAGTAAAATACAGAATTAAAATTACAGGAATTAAAATACGGAAATAAAATTGTAGAAAATTAATTAACATGAAATTAAAGGAGTTTAACTACAGAACAATACATGATAAATATTAAAATAAATACATTCCAGCAGTACATGTATTAAAATACGTATTCTGGGAACGAGAAGTGATATCTCTACCCTCCTTAGAAAAATTCCGTCCTCGGAATTTCAAATCCAAGCAGGATAGGAATATCAAAACTAAATTAATCTAGATATAAGAAACTTGAGCAAGCAATCATTCTTCAATGTTAACTAGCAGATAACATGCCTATATTAACAATCTACTATATCAAGTAGTTCTATCCATGGGGTGACAAGCATGAGGGGTTAAGACAATCAAAGTACATGGGAAGAAATATACCTTGTGAGTCAAACAGATGTGGATACCGTGATCGGATATCATCCTCACGTTTCCACGTTGACTCTCCTAATGAGTGATGACCCCAAGCAACCCGGACAAGGCTAATTGTTCGATTCTTGAGTATCTTCTCTCTCCGGTCCAAAATGGACACCGGTTGCTCCTCGTAAGACAAGTTGGCTCCAACAACCAACTCAGAATGATCAAGGATATGGCTGGGGTCCGATACATACCTTCGCAGCTGAGATACATGAAACACGTTATGCACCTCTCATAACGAAGGTGGAAGGGATAAACGATAAGCAACATCGCCTACCCTATCAAGGATAACGAATGGTCCTACGTATCGCGGACTCAACTTCCCGCGAACGCAAAATCTAATGACCCCACGGGTAGGTGGGATCCGCAAGAATACGTGGTCCCCAACAGAATACTCTAGTGACCTACGGTGCTGGTCCGCCCAATGACGATGCCGATCTTGTGCAACTCGAAGTCGCTCTCTAATTCCCTTGACCAATTCAACTGTCTGAACAATCATTTCCGGGCCTAGCATCTTCCTCTCCCCGATATCATCCCATGCTAGTGGCGATCTACACTTCTTACCATATAGTGCCTCAAATGGCGCCATCTGGATACTGGCTTGATAACTGTTGTTGTATGAGAATTCGACTAAGTGCAGGTGGCTCTCCCAAGATCTTCCAAAATCTAGGGTACAAGCTCGCAACATATCTTCCAAAGTCTGAATTATCCTTTCTGATTGCCCGTTCGTCTGTGGATGGTAAGCTGTGCTAAATCTTAACTTGGTGCCTAGACTATGATGTAAGCTCTTCCAGAAATGTGATGTGAAACGGGTATCTCTATCTGACACAATACTGACAGGGACTCCATGCTGCCTGACTATCTGTTGTATATATAACTCCGCCAACTTCTCTGTAGATTGCCCTACTGTGAAAGGAAGAAAGTGCGCTACCTTTGTAAGCCGGTCCACTATCACCTAAATAGCATCTTTACCACTTGGCGATCTCGACAAACCGGTCACAAAGTCCATTGTGATGTGCTCCCACTTCCATTCCGGGATAGGAAGCGGTTGCAGTAATCCAGCTGGCCTCTGTTGTTCTGCCTTCACTTGCTGACATATCAAGCAACGGAAAACAAATCTAGCTATCTCCCTCTTCATTCCATTCCACCAGAAATACTGCTTGATATCTTGATACATCTTGGTCCCTCCAGGATGTATAGAATACTGAGAACTGTGAGCTTCTGCCATAACTTCCTGTCTAATATCTCCACTAGGTATACATAGACGTGATCCAAACCTAAGGGTACCGTCTTCATGAATTTGCATCTCCTTTCTGAGTCCTGACTCACATTCTGCCCTAAGCTTCTGAATCCTTGGGTCCTGCGCCTGAGCTGCCTTGATCCTATTTACCAAGTCGGATTGAACCTGTAGACTTGCCAGAACTCCTACATTAAGCATAACTTCTATGCCCATCTCCTGAAGGTCTTCTAAGATGTGCTTCTGTGTTGTCAACATAAATGCGCCGCCTCTTCTGCTGAGAGCGTCTGCTACCACATTAGCCTTGCCTGGATGATACTGAAGCTCTACGTCGTAATCCTTGATTAGTTCTAACCATCTTCTCTGCCTCATGTTCAGCTCCTTCTGAGTAAAGATGTACTTCAGACTTTTATGGTCTGTGTACATGTCCACTCGATCACCATATAAGTAATGCCTCCATAGCTTCAAAGCAAACACTACTGCCGCCAACTCCAAATCATGAGTCGGGTAATTCTTCTCGTGTTCCCGAAGCTGCCTAGATGCATATGCTATCACCTTTCCATGCTGCATGAGGACACATCCAAGTCTTTTACCTGACGCATCACAATATACAGTGAAACCTCCGGGTCCAACTGGCAATGTAAGAATGGGCGCTGATATCAACTTTTGCTTCAGATTCTCAAATGATGACTGGCATTCTATCGACCAAATGAATGGTACATCCTTCCGTGTCAAGCGGGTTATGGGTGCTGAAAGTCTTACAAAATCTGATATAAATCTCCTGTAATATCCTGCCAATCCTAAGAAACTCTACACATCAGCTACGGTCTTGGGCACTGGCCAACTCTCTACTGTATCTACCTTCTTGGGATCTACTGCTACTCCAGCTCCTGATATGATGTGACCCAAAAATAAAATATGATCCGTCCAGAATTCACACTTACTGAGCTTGGCATACAACTGGTTCTCTCTCAAAATCTGCAATACTTTTCTGAGGTGGTCTTCATGCTCCTCTTCACTAGCAGAGTACACAAGAATGTCGTCGAAAAATACCACGACAAACTGATCTAAGTACGGCATAAAGATGCGGTTCATCAAGTCCATGAATATTGCTGGAGCATTGGTCAAACCAAACGACATTACCAAGAATTCATAATGCCCATACTTCGACCTGAATGCTGTCTTGGGGATGTCTTCCTTCCGAACCCTCACCTGATGGTACCCTGAACGAAGATCTATCTTGGAAAAAACTCTAGCCCTGCTCAACTGATCAAATAAGTCGTCGATCCTTGGTAGTGGGTACTTGTTCTTTACTGTTGCCGCGTTAAGCTTCCTGTAGTCAATGCATAATCTGAATGATCCATCCTTCTTTCCTACAAGTACCACTGGTGCTGTCCATGGCGATATGCTAGCTTGGATAAACTTTTTCTCCTTCAGTTCCTCTATATGCTGATATACCTTGGCCTGCTCCGAATCCGCCATTCTGTAAACTCGATCTGATATCGGTGTAGTTCCAGGTGCCAACTCTATACTGAACTCAATATCTCTAACTGGTGGTAGACCTGGAAGTTCTTCGGAAAATACGTCCAGAAATTCTTCAACTACCTTCGGAACCTGGACTTCTTCTATTGCCGTTATTATTCCCTGCTCTTACTGAGTTGCCTCTGATCTGACTAAGGTGAATCTCTCCATGCCTGGAATATCAAAAGATACACTCCCACTACGACAATCTATGGTCGCATGACTGTCTTTCAGTCAGTCCATGCCTAAGATAACGTCGAAATTTCCAACAGGAAATTCTATCAACTGGGCGGGTAAGGAATGCCCGCAAACTACAACACTACACGCTAGAATAACTCTACTAACTCCTACGAGCCCATTACCAGTGAGTATATTCAACCTCCCTGGCAATGCCTCGAACTCCATTCCTAGCCGTGTCGTAAATTGTGCAGATATAAATGAATGTGATGCTCCCGAATCAAATAATGCTACTGCGGGGTATGAGGCGACGAGAATGTTACCTGCCACAACATCTCTCGATGCTAATGCCTCCTCCAAGGATAGTGTGAATGCCTGCCCTCGACCTCCTTGCTGGTTTCCATGTTATGGCCTAGCCTGGTGCTGCTGCTGGCCCCTTCCTTGATGATGCTGGGGTGGTCTATGCTGGTGTTGCTGTATCGGCGGTCCCTGCTGCCGAAACATCTGAGCCTGCGACATTAACGGACGTTGGGCCAACGGTCTCACTGCTACCGCTGGTCCTCTATACTGTCCTGCCCCTGGTGCTGGCAGAGCAGGAAACTGCTGCACTGGTCCTCCTGAACTCGAATTCATGGGACATGTGGTAACCCAATGATCTGGATTTCCACATATCAAACACAGTCCGTTCCATGCCCGACACACATCTCTAGTGTGCCCTATCTTCCCACAGTAAGTGCAGCCCGCTGGGGGTTGCTGGTTCTTCCTCGGTTGCTGCTGCTGCTGCCTGGGTGGTGCTAGCCCTCGTATCGCCACATCGTGGATACGAATGCCAGGGGATGGTGCTGTTGTTCGGGGCGCTGCCCCCCCTCCTCCTTCCATCTGACTGTGGGATCTCTTCTGACCCTCAATCCTTGCCGTGATCCTCTGAATGGTGATCTCATGCCTCCGAGTTGCCGTCAATACTTCATCAAAAGTCTGGTAGTTGTGCCCTTCTATCAATTGCAAGAGCTCAAGATGAAACCCTTGCTGGAACCTCATCGTCCTCTGGCGCTCCGTTGCTACCATTTCTGGGGCAAACCTACTCAATCTGCAGAACTCCGCTGCATAAGCATCTACTATCTTGCCGGCCTGCTTGAGGTTGATAAACTTCTGTTGTAGCTCAAACTGTACCACAACCCCATAATACTTCGTCTTGAACCTTGCTGTAAAATTGTCCCAAGCAACGGGACGCCTGATGCCTACTTCTTCTGATTCCCACCAATCAAGTGCGAGATCCTGAAGTAACAACTTCACCTGATCCACATGTTCTTCTGCCGGCACCTTAGTGGCTGTCAGAATAGCCTCAATATCCTTAAGCCATGCATCAGCTGAAATAGCATCCTCCGTGCCCTCAAAACGGCGGGGGTTGAACTTGCAAAATCTGGTTGATGCTCCTGAATCTGGCCTCGCCCCTCTTTCTAATGTCGTCTGCAATCTTTGGTTGAGTAGTACGTTCTGCTATTGCAACTGAGCGTGCATGCGCTGCTGGGCTAACATCTGATGTTGTTGGGTAGCCATCATTCCTCTCATGATCTCCAGAAGAGCCGGTGTGTCCATTTCTGCAGGGGTAGGTGGAACTGTTGGTGGTGGTGGAACCTCGGGATACTGCGATCCAGCTGCTGCTTCCACTATCACTTCTTCTTGGATAGTCTCTTGGGGTAGTACTGGCCCTTGTTGCTGACCAACCTGGTCATGTTGTCCATGCTGTCCATGTTGTTGCTGTCCAGCTCTGACAGGTACAGACGAGGTGCCCCTAAGAAAGAGGGACAAGAGAACAATCAAACGACCGGACATGAAGGATCAGCAAAGTCAAGGGATACTGGAATGTCAAGCTGGAGTTGAAAATCAACGAATTTATGAGATCAAGGGGGAACATGTGTGATTGAGACATCCTATTAAAATACCCCACAAGTCTAAAATCAGACCTGCATGGGCCACCACTAAAACCTTGTCACGCCACAGAACCAGAATACTGGAGAGCGGGGGAATGACTCAGCCAGCTACGTATTACGGGTAGATGAATACCGAATAATACGATCAATGCTGTCTAATAAGACGAGGGGTGCATACTACATAAAAGTCTCGCTATGGTCACTCCACATCTATTGTCTCAATCATTCGAACAAGAAACAGAAATAGAGAACATGTGAGAATAAGCAGTAAGGCGTCCCAAACGCTCAGTTAAAATGTTCTTGATATCTGGCTTTACAAAATACAGCCAGATGATGTGGTAAGTACACACAATTGTTATCAGCTGCAGCATGACTTAGTTACAATTATGCAAAAGTAAGTACAAGATAATCCGACTAACATGTCGGTGCCAAACGGCAAAGTATAAGTATTTAACAAAACGAGCGGGGAAGTAAAAAACCCACTCGAGCCCTCCTGCGATCATCCCTCTAGTATTGACCATCTTGGAGGTAGAAGTAAGCTGGATCCTCGGGGACTGGCTCTAAATCTGGCCATGCAAAACCAGAGAGGTTAGACCTCTAATAGCAAGTACCGCAAGGGAGCACGATATAAGGAATAAACCAGTAATAGAAAACATAATAAATAGATCTCTGCTGACTACTGGAATTTACATCACATCACGACACTTCGAACCAACCTCCCAACCAAACAAGGACAGAAGTTGGCCCGTCATGCCCTGATATTCTGATCATCTCAGTTAGGCAACAGAGTAGGTACAGTACACAAACAAATCAATTTAAACGACCATGCAACTGCTACGGCTTGCTACTGTGAGTTCTAAGTTATCCTGGAATTATACAATAGGGATTCCTCAGTTCTTACTATGTGCAAGCAAGGCTAGTTTACCCAATCAATTAATTGCGCCAATCATGAATTAGACGAGTCCCAGCGGGACGCCCGTCATCAATATACAATATACAATATACAATAAGTAATATAACCAGATACCGCTTCCTGCCCGTATGGCAGATTTGCAGTATCTGTGGGGACCAACCGGCCTGTTGGGCACTACTAGTCCCAAGAGGGCTGTCATATAAGAACTCGAGAATCCATTCTCTACATGCAATCATTATTTTATTTAACTTAATAGTCTCTACGTTGAGTGAAATCCCATGCCGTGGATCATGGTCATTCGAATGAGTACTTTCGTACGGGGTACGATATGCACAACTCTACAATGATACCAGTGCGGTTAGGTTGTAGGTCTTACATAGCGTAATGCAACAATCAAAACTAACCACGGAGTAATCATGCCTTGACCATAAAGTACACATGCTATTTTTGTAAGATAAATAGATAAATAAATAAATAAATAAATAATTAATTAATTAATTTGAAGCCTGTATGTGCCTGTATGCCAATATTCGAGATTAGCCAGTCGATTGTAATAGTTCATAATTAACATGAACGTGTCTCATTCATTCATTTCAATAAGACGACTAGCCAGTCTCTTAGTTCCAACTAGGAACGCATGATCAATTATTAAATCAAGATAACAATCCTTGTTTATTAACGCCAAGACAATAATTAATGTTAATAAATGCCAAGTCAATCAATCAGTGATAATAGATGTCAATCAATCTCAATCAATGTCAATTTGAACAAGAATCAGCCAAAAGATATTATGGCTAGCATTCATGCGGCTGGGAAATAAACGAGTTATATGCGGTTAGGCAAGGGTAATTCCATACGGCCGAAGCCAAAATAGTCTCATACGGCTAAAAAGGTGCAAGCCTATATGCGGCTAAGAAGTCTCATGCGCCATGCGGCTGAAAAATGATCGGCTCCATGCGGCTGAAAATGATCAGCGCCATGCGGTTGAAGGACGTGCAGCTCATGCGGCTGAAAGACTGAGTGCATATGCGGCTGGCAAAAACTCATGCGGCTAACTAAACTCATGCGGCTGACTAACTCATGCGGCTGACTAAACTCATACGGCCAGGATGACTTATGCGGCTAGAAATGACTCGGGTCCTTATTCGGCCAGAATATAAATTCAAATGCCACGTGGCTAGGACTTCATGCTGCCAACACTTCATGCGGCTCAAGAAGACTTGCCGCATGAAAACTCATGCGGTCAAGCATTGTCATGCGGCTGAGATCTGTTCTTCTTCTCCAAATTTCTAAGGACAGAACTATGGAAACCTTTGCTTCCAAGCTCTCTAAATCATTCATTCTAAGCCCAAATCTGAACTTCCATAGGTCAAAATGGGGTAGAACAAAATTCTCTACAATATGGAACCATCAAAACTTAAAGATAACAAAGTTTACTAGATCAAAATCTAAGAAATTTGAAAATGCATTAAACTTAGATCTACAAAGAATGAACCATGGAAACTGGAAATGCTGAGTACTAAATAGACTCAAAATCAAGTAAGAAAGATGATGGAACGATAATAATGGTGATCCATCAAGAAGCAAGTTTGGCACTTGCCTGGCGGCTGGTAGGTGGGGGGAGAAGTTATGAGGAAGAAGATGATTAATGGCTAAGTAATGGAAAGAGAGAAAGGGGATGGCTTTAATAAAGGGGTGGTAGTAGGTAGGGGTTTGTGATGAACCAACTAAGCTAAACCAATCTAAGCCGAACCCAAAGCCAAGCAGAAAGTAAAATACAGAATTAAAATTGCAGGAATTAAAATATGGAAATAAAATTGCAGAAAATTAATTAATATGAAATTAAAAGAGTTTAACTATAGAACAATACATGATAAATATTAAAATAAATACATTCCAGCAGTACATGTATTAAAATACGTATTCTGGGAACGAGAAGTGACAAGGGAGACATGCAATACGGGTCAAAATACGTACACGTATTCCAAATACGTAATACGAGATATGGGCATTACAATTTTGACCCGTATTGCATGTCTCCCTGCTTGATTTATTTTGGTATTTTATTGATTGGTTTATCTTGGTTCGGTTCGGTTTGTTTGGCTTGGCTTGGTTTGGTTTTATGTGGAGAACCACTCCCACCTACCACCACTTCCACCATAAATATCAATCCCACTCTCTCTCTTCCATTATTACTCATTACTCATATCTTCTTCTTCCTCTATTTACTTCTCCACCTACCAGAAGAGAGGGAGAGCTTAGGCAAGTGTATCTTGCTTCATAGAGAAAGTCCATTTTTATTTTTCCATTGTCTTCCTCATGTGTTTCTAACCCACTTTAGTATGTAGCATTTTCCATTTCCATGACTAATTTCTTGTAGATCTAGCTTTGTGGTATTTTTGTTTTTGTGGGTTTTGATCTACCAGACTTGCATATTTTTGTAAGCAATAATTCTATGTTGTAGAGAATTTCTTTCTACCCAAATTTGACCTATAGAAGTCTGGATTTGGGGTTCCCATTGTAGTTTGGTGGTGTGGAGAAGTCATGGTATTTTTCCCATGGACCTCTCCTCTGTGGGAAGTCATTATTTGCATTTTGGCTTACATGCGAGCTTGCTAGCATTTTGGATCCGCATGCACGTATGGGCATTTTGTGTTGGCCGCATATGGAATTATTCCAGATGACCGCATGTGACTTATTAGCTTGCATTAATTTTTACATAGTAATAATGTGAGCCGCATGTGGCTTTGTTTACATTAAATGTATACTTGCATTTTTACATTTATCATGTTTGAGCCGCATAGGCTTGTTAGCTTATGAAATTCCTTACTGCATACATTTTCATTTGCATGTAATAAGTAGCCGCATGAGGCAATCCCAGTCGCATGGCTTTTGGGATTTATTTCGTTGCATGCAAGTTCAGTAGCTAGGTTGCATGCTAGTGCATGCCTTAAAACAAGTTTTCATGCATTAATTAATCCATGCATGCATTAGAAGCATGGTTAGCATTATATAATGTATGCATTAGCAAGCATAGATAGCTTGCTTACATCAGCAGCACCTAATGCTTGCGTGCATTAGCATGCATCTCTGCTGAGCACCTTGCATCCTTTAGTTGCATTGCAACTAAAGCTAAGTTATAGCCGCATAAGGAAATTATTTAATAATTAGTTGCTTGTTTGTATTTTCATGCAAGCAAACCGCATGGCCAATATTTATTTATTTATTTGTTTGTATTTTCATGCAAGCAAACGTGAGGGTGAGCCGCATGGACATTTATAGCATTAGCAATTGTTTGATGCAGAGCCGCATAGCCTTTGGAAATTAAATATTATTATTATTTGCATGTTGCATTTTTGCATGGAATCTAAGGTGAGCCGCATAGGCTCCATTCTCCCACTATCTAATATTTTGGCCATGTGAACCATTAATTAGGTAGCTCACGTGAACCTTTTCTTATTGCATTAATTATGGGGGTCCCACATAGCTTCTTTTAGTTGACTTGCTTGCTGAAGTGAAAGCTTGCATTTTTGCAGGTCCCACTCTCCTTGTCTTTTCTGATTGCAAAAATATTTCTTGCTAGCATTTAATTTTGGAGCCGCATGGCCTCCCATCCATCCTTGGCCGTATGGCCCCCCTTCAGTTATTTTCTGTCCGCACGAGCTATTGCATGGCCGCATGGATGGCATCCCACTCTTGGCCGCATGCACAATTGTATGCTAGCCGCATATGGCTTGTTGGCCTTAAATGTTTGACTGATTTCATTTAAATAATTTTGGAGCCGCATGGGTGGCCTCCCACTCTCTTTGACCGTATATATGTTCTCCCACTTTTGGCCCGTATGGGGTCCACTTTGATTGTTTAAATATTTTATTTGCCTAAATTGTGGTCAGAATTTCTTCCCACTCCCAACATGAAAGCTGTAGAGTTTCTCCTTGGCTTCAAGAATATATATTATATATATTATTATTTAATTGTGTAAGTTTCTTTTTTCCTTGATAAATGGCATGACTTGATAGTGACCCGCCGTGGTGCACTCCCGACAAGATAACTTGACCTGACAATTTGACATGATAACTTGACCTGATAATTCTTGATGGTGGCCCGCCGTGGCGCACTCTTGACATGATAAACCTGACATGATATATCTCGAACTGCTGTTGCGACGGCTAGCTTGGCATGACAAGTATGAATGACCTGGACACCGTGGATGATTGTGCTTGTACAAATGAACCCATCTTCTCCTGCATCATGTCTAGGATGGGGACCCCTGAGTACCACGGTCGGGGGTACCCACTGAAATCAACTAAGACAAATAACTAGAATAAATCCAGTAGTCATGAAGAGATTTTCCAGCTACAGGCAATCCCGTTACCTGGGCGCTCTTGGGATCTGTAGCCTGCCACCGAGTAGGGCACATTTCCAGCACACTGTCATGTGTTGCACCCTCTAAGTCACCTAAGGGTACATGCGTTTCCTGGATGATGTACCCACTTGAATTCAACCCCTAATATTCGACCTGGGTAACCTGGATGGTCTGCAGGGCTTGTGGCTGTGGAATAATCTCGCTGCATCTTGTTAGTAATTAGGCTTGTGATAATCCTAGTTAGTTAAAGTATCAAGCCGTACATATTGCTTGGCCGTGAATGTTGGATGGAGTTTACTCAGTCTAGTCTTGTCTTGATCCTGTACAAGACTGTTACTTGACCTGATTTCTTATATTCATCTTGCCGATAAATGGTGGGAGAAACCAAGTTATGTTCAGACGAAGGGTTACAATTCCGGTCCTTGTTTGGTTTACGGGTTGTAACCTGGTTATCTGAATAGTCCCATGGTTATCTCATCGTATATCACCTGTCATGTTTTTCCCTAATTGTTGTCTTTTATTATATATTATACTCTTGTGCTAATTGCTGGTTTAGTTCCTAAGTGAAGCCTTCTTTATGGCACTTGCTCTTTCTGGGATCTTACCCAGCTGGTTTTGTATGGCCAGATTCCGGAGCAATCCCAGGGGATCTACCGACTTTCCAGCCAGATGGTGACCACTAGACGGAATCCTGGCAACGAGTGGGTTTATTTTGGCTCTCCCACTCTATTGTAAAATTATTCTTTTGAGGCGTTTAGCCGTCGAGCAAGTGTTAGCTCGTGTACATTTTTACTTACTGTCTGCCTACGGGCTGTAACATGATTGGCAACCTAGGGTTGATCATGTATGACTAAACTCTTGCTAGTCCTCACATTTTATAACGACTAGCTTCATGATCAGCTGAATATGTAATGTTTGGGACGCCTTACTATTGTATATTTGGTGATCTTACATCTTGTAATATTTACTTATTTGCTTGTGATTGAGACACTAGGCTTGTTATTGACCATAGGAGACTGATGGCTTGTAGATAAACCCTCATATATCTTGACAGCCGTGACCGTATAGTGGAGTGGATCCTATTTTATTATACCTAGCTGGCTATGTCTGCCCCCGCTCTCCAGTATTCTGGTTCTAGGGCGTGACATGGTTTAAGTGGTGGCCCATGCAGGTCTTGTAAATCAAGATATGTGATGGTTTACTGAATAGATGTCTCAATCAGTACTCGCCCTTGATCTCTGCTCGTATCCTCTTGATTCCTGAAATTCTTGTCCTGATCACATGCTTGTAATCGTTGATCTGTCCTGGTCCTTTCTTATTGTTCCCATGTCGTCTTCTTCAGCGGCATTGAACCTGGACCTGCCGATCAGCAAGGCGGAGCACCTCCCGCAGACCAGCAGCAACAAGAAGATCAAGCCCAGCACTCAGGAGCAGCCTCCCGGGTCATGCCTCCTGGAGATCTAGAGCCCCCAGTTTAGCCCGTCCAGCCTGCAGAGCCTGATGATGGCACTTTGGTGGGTCTCATCAGATCATTGTTAGCTTTTCAAGATCGCCGAGGTGATGCATTGCACCAGGCAGTAGAAGATGCTCTGAACAGAGGCGTTCGTCATGGAAACAGTGCATCGAACAGCTTCAAGCGCCTGAACCCTCCATTCTTCGATGGTAGCGAAGATGCTATTGCCGCAGATGCTTGGCTTCAGGACACAAAAGTGATTCTAGAGGCAGCAAAGATGCCCGAGGACGAGAAGGTGGCCGTAGTGCGCCTGCAGTTATTGGATCTTGCCCGCAGCTGGTGGGCGGCATAGGCCGTGGGATTAGTGGCACCTATTGCTTGGGCAGTATTTCGTGAGAGATTCCAGACCAAGTACTTCGATGCTGTGGCTCGGTACGATCTACAAACTAAGTTCACCAATTTGAAGCAGATGGGACGGACGGTCGATGGATATGCGGCCGAGTTTTTCAGGCTTAGTCGATTTGCTCCCACCCTGGTGGCGACCGAGTTCGACAGAGTCCAGCGGTTCCAGCAGGGGCTCCATCTCGAGATTTTGTTGGCAGTAGAACAGTTTGAGCATCAGACCTTCGATGCAGTATTGAGAGCAGCTCGGAGGTACGAGTATACCTCCTACAGGATAGTGGACAGGACCGGAGGTCGGAAGCGATCTCACGGCCAGATGACCCAGTCGACAGCACCAGCCCCGGCAGTCAGGGCTTTGACAATTGGAACTCTGAGGCAGGCGGCCTCAGTGACGTCGGTCACATTCCCTCCGCAACAGAAGCAGAAGCAGTCTTTTGCAATGGGCTGCACTCATTGTGGGAAGCCAGGACACGTTGTTTCGGAGTGTCGCAGAGCACAGGGTTTATGTTTGGCTTGTGGGGCACCGGACCACAAGATAGGGTCCTGTCCGAATAGAGTCGGTTCCTCCTCATCCGCCCAGACTAGTCCCTCGGTAAGGGGACCATCCCCAGTCCAGCAGCAGCAGCAGTATCCATTGCCGATGCCATTGCCGCCTCAGGCCCAAGTATTTCAGCAGCAGTACCAGCCTCGGAGGCCATTGTCGCCTCAGGCCCTAGCCTTCAAGCTACAAAGACCCCAGCAGTATGCCCAGGTCCAAGCTCAGATCCAGAACCGGCAGAGAGGTTTCTAGCAGGATATCTTTCCTCTTTATCGTACCTTCGATTTCCTTGCTTACATGCATGATTGCATGATTGATTGCTTAGTATAGCTTGTCCTTGCATCTCTAGCCACTTGATTAAATTCCGAGGACGGAATTCTTTTAAGGTGGTAGAGTTGTAATGCCCATATCTCGTATTACGTATTTGGAATACGTGTACGTATTTTGACCCGTATTGCATGTCTTTCTGCTTGATTTATTTTGGTATTTTATTTATTGGTTTATCTTGGTTCGGTTCGGTTTGTTTGGCTTGGTTTGGTTTTATGTGGAGAACCACTCCCACCTACCACCACTTCCACCATAAATATCAATCCCACTCTCTCTCTTCCATTATTACTCATTACTCATATCTTCTTCTTCCTCCATTTACTTCTCCACCTACCAGGAGAGAGGGAGAGCTTAGGCAAATGCATCTTGCTTCATAGAGGAAGTCTATTTTTATTGTTCCATTGTCTTTCTCATGTATTTCTAACCCACTTTAGTATTTAGCATTTTCCATTTCCATGGCTAATTTCTTGTAGATCTAGCTTTGTGGTATTTTTGTTTTTGTGGGTTTTGATCTACCAGACTTGCATATTTTTGTAAGCAATAATTCTATGTTGTAGAGAATTTCTTTCTACCCAAATTTGACCCATGGAAGTCTGGATTTGGGGTTCCCATTGTAGTTTGGTGGTGTGGAGAAGTCATGGTATTTTCCCCATGGACCTCTCCTCTGTGGGAAGTCATCATTTGCATTTTGGCTTACATGCGAGCTTGCTAGCATTTTGGAGCCGCATGCACGTATGGGCATTTTGTGTTGGCCGCATATGGAATTATTCCAGTTGACCGCATGTGACTTATTAGCTTGCATTAATTTTTGCATAGTAACAATGTGAGCCGCATGTGGCTTTGTTTACATTAAATGCATACTTGCATTTTTACATTTATCATGTTTGAGCCGCATAGGCTTGTTAGCTTATGAAATTCCTTACTGCATGCATTTTCATTTGCATGTAATAAGTAGCCGCATGAGGCAATCCCAGCCGCATGGCTTTTGGGATTTATTTCGTTGCATGCAAGTTCAGTAGCTAGGTTGCATGCTAGTGCATGCCTTAAAACAAGTTTTCATGCATTAATTAATCCATGCATGCATTAGAAGCATGGTTAGCATTATATAATGTATGCTTTAGCAAGCATAGATAGCTTGCTTACATCAGCAGCACCTAATGCTTGCGTGCATTAGCATGCATCTCTGCTGAGCACCTTGCATCCTTTAGTTGCATTGCAACTAAAGCTAAGTTATAGCCGCATAAGGAAATTATTTAATAATTAGTTGCTTGTTTGCATTTTCATGCAAGCAAACCGCATGGCCAATATTTATTTATTTATTTGTATTTTCATGCAAGCAAACGTGAGGGTGAGCCGCATGGACATTTATAGCATTAGCAATTGCTTGATGCAGAGCCGCACAGCCTTTGGCCATTAAATATTATTATTATTTGCATGTTGCATTTTTGCATGGAATCTAAGGTGAGCCGCATAGGCTCCCTTCTCCCACTATCTAATATTTTGGCCACGTGAACCATTAATTAGGTAGCTCACGTGAACCTTTTCTTATTGCATTAATTATGGGGGGTCCCACATAGCTTCTTTTAGTTGACTTGCTTGCTGAAGTGAAAGCTTGCATTTTTGCGGGTTCCACTCTCCTTGTCTTTTCTGATTGCAGAAATATTTCTTGATGGCATTTAATTTTGGAGCCGCATGGCCTTCCACCCATCCTTGGCCGCATGGCCCCCCTTCAGTTATTTTCTGTCCGCACGAGCTACTGCATGGCCGCATGGATGGCATCCCACTCTTGGCCGCATGCACAATTGTATGCTAGCCGCATATGGCTTGCTGGCCTTAAATGTTTGACTGATTTCATTTAAATAATTTTGGAGCCGCATGTGTGGCCTCCTACTCTCTTTGACCGCATATATGTTCTCCCACTTTTGGCCCGCATGGGGTCCACTTTGATTGTTTAAATATTTTATTTGCCTGAATTATGGTCAGAATTTCTTTCCACTCCCAACATGAAAGATGTAGAGTTTCTCCTTGGCTTCAAGAATATATATTATATATATTATTATTTAATTGCACAAGTTTCTTTTCTCCTTGATAAATGGCATGACTTGATAGTGACCCGCCGTGGTGCACTCCCGACAAGATAACTTGACCTGACAATTTGACATGATAACTTGACCTGATAATTCTTGATGGTAGCCCGCCGTGGCGTACTCTTGACATGATAAACCTGACATGATATATCTCGAACTGCTGTTGCGACGGCTAGCTTGGCATGACAAGCATGAATGACCTGGACACCGTGGATGATTGTGCTTGTACAAATGAACCCGTCTTGTCCTGCATCATGTCTAGGATGGGGACCCCTGAGTACCACGGTCGGGGGTACCCACTGAAATCAACTAAGGCATATAACTAGAATAAATCCAGTAGTCATGAAGAGATTTCCCAGCTACAGACAATCCCGTTACCTGGGCGCTCTTGGGATCTGTAGCCTGCCGCCGAGTAGTCCACATTTCCAGCACACTGTCATGTGTTGTACCCTCTAAGTCACCTAAGGGTACATGCATTTCCTGGACGATGTACCTACTTGAATTCAACCCCTAATATTCGACCTGGATAACCTGGATGGTCTGCAGGGCTTGTGGCTGTGGAATAATCTCGCTACATCTTGTTAGTAATTAGGCTTGTGATAATTGTTTTCCATAAATAAATTCACTTTATTTATTGTGTTTCTGGGAAAATTACAACTATAGGAATCTGATCTAGAAGACGATCACTTTATCCCTTGGACGATGCGATGAAGAAGGCTCGGACCTCGAAGAACTTGGACAGCAACTAGGCAATCTCTCTGTTCTCTTTGAATTGAATGTAGTCTCTGTTGAAGGTGGAGAAACTCTCTTTTATAGAGTTCTGGATAACTGCTCTGGGCATACGCTCAGTCAGTTACTTGACGTGTGCATAACTGTAGGGACGCGTGGCAAATTTTGTTGGAGACATATTGGAGTGCGGTTGAGAGTAATGGGGTATATCCAGGAGAGATTGATGGCATGAATGCCACGTTGCATAACTTCTGAATGAGTGAGTAACCGAATACAGGACACGTGAGAACGTGTGTTGACTGTACATTTGATGTCATTCTGAATGCATTTGCTTTGATATGCTGTCTTTTGGAGAAGAGGAGTCATACGCTACCTTTCGAAGACATATGTCTTGTATATGCTGACTTGGATAGTATAGAGTCTTATAAAGCTGATAAGCTCACTTTATTAACAAGGAGTCGTATGGAGTCCATACGCTCACTTGATTGATAAGGAGTCGTATGGAGTCCATACGCTCACTTGGTTGACAAGGAGTCGTATGAAGTCCATACGCTCACTTGATTGACAAGGAGTCGTATGAAGTCCATACGCTCAGTTGATTGACAAGGAGTCGTATGAAGGCCATACGCTCACTTGATTGACAAGGAGTCGTATGAAGGCCATACGCTCTCTTGGTTGGCAAGGAGTCGTAAGCATTGAGGGAGTAGACACGTGGCTGTCCTCAATCTTCTCAAATATGCCATATCTTCTAATAACTGACAAATATCTCTCGAGCGTCGTATTGCAGATATGATGGCCGACAGACTGTCAGAAATGACAGTAATGATGACTGTGCATTTATGATGGCTGATGA